>KE371296.1:813018-837010 GCA_000418225.1 Zizania latifolia
CCCGCTGCGCCGCCCTCGCTCCGCGCCGCTCACGTGCCACACCGCTCACGCCCAGAGCGTGCCGCTCACGTCCCACGCGCCGCCGCCACCGAGGAGGAAGGAGGCAAGGGTGAGGGCAAGGTGGCGGCTGGCTAGGGTTTGGGAAGGAGAGGAGGTGGAGAGAGGAAAGGAGGTGGGAGGAGGAAGAACACCTCAAAATTCAAAAATTGATTTTCAATTAGCTCAAAACCTCAAGTCATTACAAGAGGGGTTACCCCTTATATAGCCCAAGTGGACCATGGGGAAAGACACAAATGACCCTTTCACGAATGTTCGCTACAGACTTCGGCCCACAGGACAAAAACGTAAAATAACCCTACAGATATTATTTGGTGCCGATGCTTTTCGTAGCCGCTACGACACCGCTATTTCTGACGAAGAAAATACTTTTCCGGTAGATTTGACGGTTTTAAGCCAAAAACGTCAAAGCATCCATCGCCTCCGCACCGTGCACCCTGATTGGACCGATCCGACCCTGCGGCTCCTCAGCCCGGCGGTCGGTCACCCGTGTACCTGAGTCACACCGGTCGACACCACGACGGATCACGTCCGCTTGCCGCTTCTGCTCCATGCACCCAGATTGGACCAGCACGTCCTCGCGACCCCTCTGTCCGACGAACGTCGGTCCGTGTACCTGAGTCACACGCGAGCTCCATCACGACAAGTCACTGTGCCTCCCCTCGGAGGACTTCTCCTCATCTTCATCCTTCTCTTCTCTTCTCATCATCTCCATTCTTCTCTTCAATCTTCACTTCATCATCTCTCCCGTTGACAATCACTCATCATCCCCATGGTATTCACCATGGCTCCTCATCTGGGGTGGTCGGCGACATTGGCTAGTCAATGATCGGTGATGCTGGCGTGGGGGCGACGGTTGGCGACACCAGCAGAGCCACGGTCGGTGACGTCGACGGGATGACTGTTCATCCAGCCCAGACTTTGGTCGACACGGCGGCGGAGGTGGTGCTGGCAGTCATGGCCATGGTGGTCTACACCGACATGGTCGTCCCGACTGTGGACGTGGCTGGCTCGACCTCTGACGTGGCCATATCAGGGCCACCTGGTTCACCGACTATGCCTACATCGATGCCTATTCCTCCAGCGGGTGCTCAGCCGACTGCTGAGCCCGTAGTGGAGGAAGCAACTGATGTGCCCCCTTTACCGGTTGGACCGAGGGAGGCAGGAGATGTGGGGAGTCCTCCCATCGCAGACGATGTCTAGCGGGAGGTGGAGGAATACCGCGATGCACTGAGCCGACTTGGTCGTGCTACTTACGTAAGTTGTCCAAACCCATGCTTCTTCTTGGTGTTCTTCAGTTCTTGCCACTGACCTTGATTTTGCTGCAACGCATGTTGAATCACTTGGTCGGGCGCACAGACATATCGTGCTCCACCGATAGCTTGGACTTGGAGGCTCTCAATGCCTGAGTCTGACAATTGATGGCTCAGCTGGCTGAGTCCGAGACCTCTCAGAGGGCGGCCGAGAATGAAGTCGAAGTCCTCGGCATCCAACTGGATATTCAAGCTTTTGGTAATTATCTTGTAACCTCTTTGTGCTTTTAGTGTAATGTTGATGTGATCTGTCTAATTAACTTGGTAAACAGATCGCTAAACAATGGAGGCACAACTAGAAACGACGACTATTCTGGCGGAGCAATCGGTGAAGTCGACGGAGTTGGCGCTCGCCGACGCTAGAGAGGCCAAGGAGAGCATGGCGAAGTCTAAAGCTGAGGCCGCCTCCACCAAAAAGAAAGCTGTTGAAGCCGAGGCTGCCATCGTAGTGGCGAAGAATAAGACTAACAAAGTAGTCGATGAGTACAAAGTATGGCTGACTGATGCATGCTTTAGTCTTCATGTTGAATTTTGTATTTTTAAACCCTTGTTGTGTTTGCAGAGCTGCACCGGCGTGTAAACGCCTAGTTTGCAGATTTGGAGGCTCGTCTAAGCAGTGTTTAGGCGGACTTCGACTATTGCCATATCGGTGCAGAGGCGCTCGTTAAGATGATCAACAATGAGCCACCTAGCGCCGACTGGTCGAAGGGGGAATTTTTTGAGCGGCTTCAGGGTGCGCCCACACGCCTCCGCAGTATTGCTCGGCAGTGGATGTAGTCAGCGGTGACATATGCGCTCGGGGTTGTCCGAGCGCTGTATCCATATACTCGGTTGGAGCGCATCCGAGAGGGGTGGCCGGTGACTGTTGAAGAGTCCGACATAGAGAGATACTACTCGAAAGTGGAGGAGACGGCTGGTGTGCTCGTCCAAGACTTGGACGCATTTCCTGAAAATCCTGCCGAGTAGTATAGATATGTAAAACGAAAAGAAAAGAATGTAATGTAAATATGATACTTTCAATTTTAAATGCAATATCATTTAGGGTTTAATTGTGCTCTGTTCGACCGTCTTCATCTATTTTCTTAGTTCTTGGTATAGTCTTACTTCGCAGCGTAGGGAAACTTAGCCATGTACACGCGTATTGAACGACCAGCTTCACAAGTAGTTGGAAAAGATAAATAAAAGAGGTTGGGCGATAAGCATGAGGGAAATATCAGGCGAGTTTGATGAGCCGCCGAGCGTGCAACAAATGTATTAAGGATACCTCCCCATAGAGTGGAGCAAATACCAACTCGGGGTGACTGGTCGGAGCATCGGCTGACCAATCTCCAGAGCTAGAGCGGGTCATAGGCTCTGGGTAAAGTGATAGAAAGGGCAAGTACTCGGAGTAGGGAGTGACGAAATATTAGAGAAAAAGCATTGTTATTAACCCAAGATAAAAGTACGTAGCTTGTCATATCATGGGTAAAATCGGCGAAGGCGCTCGATGTTCCAAGAATTAGCAACGCGTTGACCATCCTCTTGGGTCAGCCGATAGGATCTTGGCTGGGTGACTTCTGCGATGATGAATGATCCTTCCTATGGAGCTGATAGCTTGTGGGCGCCGACCGCAGATTGTACTCGGCGTAGGACCAAATCGCCGACTTGGAATGACCGACTGCGAACATTGCGATCATGGTATCAGCGAAGTACTTGCTGATACCGATCGGATTGAATTGCTGCGGCCATTCGAGCTTCTTTAAGGTTGTCAATGTCCTCTTCTCTTGTTTGTTCGGTGGCTCCCTCTTCATAATGTTGAATTCTTGGGGACTCATGGAGCATATCTACCGGTAAAATGGCCTCTGACCCATATACCAGGAAAAAAGGAGTCTAACCGGTTGCTCGGCTCAGCTGAGTGCGGAGTCCCCATAAAATAGCTAGTAGTTCTTTCATCCACTGACCACCATATTTGTTGAGGGGGTCGAAAACTCTAGCCTTCAAGCCTTAGAGAATCATGCCGTTGGCTCGTTCACGTTGACCATTTGCCCTTGAATGTGCGACTGATGCATATTTAACTTTGATGCACCGGTCTTCACAGAATTCCTAGAAGTCGTTGGCAGTGAACTGAGTCCCGAGATCAGTGATGATCTGATTGGGGACGCTATACCGATAAATTATCCTTTGGATAAATTCTGTGGCTTTTTTGGCGATGCAGGTCCTTAGTGGCATGACTTCAATCCACTTGGTGAACTTGTCGATGGCGACGAAGAGGCGATTATATCCCTAAGGGGCCTTCTGAAATGGGCCGACCATGTTGAGCCCCTAGCATGCTAACGGCCACGAAGGCAGAATTGTTTGAAGGGCTTGTGCAGGGAGACGATTGTGTTTTGCAAAAAATTGGCACCCCTAATAGCTTCTGACAAGTAGTTTGGCATCCTCGTTGGTGGTCGGCCAATAAAAGCACGACCAAAAAGCTTTACCCACCAAAGTTCGGGCACCAGCATGATTTCCGCACATCCCTGAGTGACTTCTTTCAGTATGGCTGACCCCTCATATCGGCTAACACATTTTAAGAGCACTCGAGTCGATGCAGCTTTTTTGTATAATTCCGTCCCCACGACGACGTATTGCTTGCTTCTATGGGCAAGACGGATGGCTAAGTCCTTGTCTTCGGGAGCTTTGGCAGTGAGGATGAAGTCGATGAAGGGTCAGCGCCAATCTTCTGCATCATCGGTGATAATCAGGATGGAAGGTGTCTCCTTGGCATCCAAGGGTTGCACTTCTTTAGTCTGGACCAATGGTTTGTGGAGTTCTTGGAGAAATACGCCGTTTGGCACCAGAGCTCGAGAAGATCCTAGCTTAGCGATGAGGTCAGCGGCCGAGTTCTTGTCTCGGGGGACGTGGTGGAACTCAAGGCCATAGAATTTTCCTTCTGACTTTTAGACCTCTTTCAATATGCATCCATTTTATCACCAGTACATGACTAGTCTTTTTTTACTTGGCTGATGATCAACTTTGAGTCTTCATAAACCATCAGGCGCTTGATGCCAAGGGAAATGGCAATTCGCAAGTCATTGATGAGTGCTTCATACTCGGCTGCATTATTCGACGCCATAAACAAAAGTTGAAGGGCATATTTCAGGCGTTCACCTTGGAGGGAGATTAGAAGAACTCTATCACATGCTCCATCAATGTTGAGGGAGCCATCAAAATACATAACCTAGTGCTCCGGGGTCTCTGCTATCGGTGGGAGTTGAATCTCCGTCCATTCGGCGATGAAATCGGTGAGAGCTTGAGACTTGATGGCCGTTCGGGGTTTGAAGTCGAGGGTATATTCTCCTAATTCGATGGCCCATTTGACAATCTGACCAGTGGCGTCCCGATTACGAAGAATATCGCCGAGTGGATATGCGGTGATGATGTCCACCGAGTGTGCCTAGAAGTAATGTTTGAGCTTCCGAGCAGTGATGAGCACGGCGTAAAGGAGCTTCTAAATCTGAGGGTATCAGACTTTTGATGGCCCGAGTACCTCTGATATAAAGTACACCGGTCGTTGCACAGGGTAGGTGTGTCCCTCCTCTAGGCGCTCGACGATCATGGCGATACTGAACACGTGGATAGTGGCGGAGATGTAGAGGAGCAGAGTTTCTCTAGGGGTCGACGCAACTAGAACGGGCGGCATGGTGAGAAATTTTTTGAGGTCGGCGAATGCCTGATCTGCTTCTAGAGTCCAATTGAAATTACCTTTCTTTTTTAGTAGCTTAAAGAATGGCATCCCCCGTTCACCGAGTCGGGAGATAAAATGCCCAAGTGCAGTAATGCAACCCGTGAGATGTTGAACATTCTTCACGCTGGTTGGCTTGGCCATGTTTATAATTGCCGAGATCTTGTCAGGATTGGCTTCAATTCCTCGACTACTGACAACGAAACCGAGTAGCTTCCCGGTCAGCACCCCAAATACACATTTCTCCGGGTTGAGCCTCCATCTGAATTTTTAGAGGTTGTTGATAGTTTCCTGGATATCGGGAATTAAATCTTCCATATGCCTAGATTTGATGATGACATCATCCACATAAGCCTCCACGTTGCGTCCAATCTGGTCAGTGAGACAACGTTGTATGGCATGTTGGTACGTAGCCCCGGTATTCTTGAGCCCGAAAGGCATTGATGTATAACAATAGGTGCCAAATTGAGTGATAAATGACGTCTTCTCTTGATCTTCCTCCTTCAGGCTGATTTGATGATATCCCAAATAGCAATCTAGGAAGCAGAGGAGGGAACTGCATGCAGTGGAGTCGACCACCTGGTCAATGCGTGGCAGTGGGAAAGGGTTTTTCGGCCATCGCTTATTGAGATCGGTGTAGTCAATGCACATTCTCCATTTCCAATTCTTCTTTTTTACAAGGACTGAGTTTGCTATCCAGTCGGGATGATACATTTCTTTAATGAACCTAGCTGCTAACAGTCGAGTGACTTCTTCTTTGATGGCCTCTTTACGCTCTTGGGCAAATCGGCGCACTTTTTGCTTGACCTGCTTGGCGGTCGGATATACATAGAGTTCGTGCTCAATTAGCTCCCTTGGTACGCCCGGCATATCAGAGGGATGCCAAGTGAAGATGTCGATGTTGGTGCGGAGGAAGCTGATGAGCGTGCTTTCCTATTTAGGATCCAGCGCTGTCCGATAGCTGAATAGCTTTGTATGTAGCCAACGAGGGTGATATGCCCGATGTTGATGGCGTAGCTTTGGCCGCTTGGACGGTCTCATCCATCCGAACAGATTTGTCCACCGCCTCTCCTAGGGCGAGACTGTTGCATTCGTAGGCGTGAGAGGTAGCAACATCCCCCTTGAGTAAAAAGGCATCCTCTAGTTCCATAATTTTAAGGACCAGGTACGTGTAGTGGGGGATGGCCATGAACTTGGCGAGGGATGGCCGATCGAGCATGGCATGGTAGGCGGTCTCGAAGTCAGCGACATAGAACTTGACATGCTCGGTCCAGTAATTGTCCCGAGTGCCAAACGTCACCGGGAGGTGAGCGTACCGAGCGGGATGGAGGCCTTCCCCGGGATGATCCCGTAGAAGGGAGCATCCATCTTCTCCAGCACCTTGATATCGATGCCGAGCACCGAGAGGGTCTCTTTGAACAGCACGTCGAGGCCATTTCCCCATCGATGAGCACCCTCTTCAGGCGTACCTTCAGGATCACCGGGTCCACCACCAAAGGGAACCAGCCTGACTTAGGAACGTCCGTCCATTGATAATCCTGACTGAAAGTGATCGAGACTTCCGACCAGCGGAGGCGCTTGGGCTCCTTCCCACTGATGGTGTTGATGCGGTGGGCGAGGAGCTTCTGCTGGCGCTTGGACTCCATGGAGACCGTTCGAGCGGGCTCCTACAAAGTATTTTTGGCTAGGTGGTCGGCCTCTTTGTCTTCTCGGCGAGACTTCCTCTTTTTGTTGTCCCAACGTCGCTTATCTTGCCAGGGGTTCTCCTCTGTCTCTTTGAGCATATGATTTTGTAGCTGATAACACCTGCGGGTGGTGTGGCTGCTGTTCAGATGGAAGATGCAGGGCTTGTCCAGCATCTCTTGTATCACCGAGTGCCCTCTACCTTTGGACTTAGGCTTCTCCTCCGTAACCATGACATGCTCGAATTTCCACTTCTGGCTTCTGCATCGGGAGGACTCAGGCTTATCATGTTCGGCACGCCGAGGTGATCGGTGATCTTCGTCCGAGCACTTCTTGTCTTTGCGAGACTCCTGAGTGGTCGAGTGCATCTGCTCATGCTCGGCATCCTCATCATTGGCGTACTGCTCAGCGATGGTGATCATTTCGCCCGGCATCGCCGGTTCGTTCATCACCAGATAGCAGAATAACTCCGACGGCTTCCGCAATCCATCCTGGAAGATGGAGATGATATTGGCATTGAAGATGCTCGCGACGGTGTTCCTGCGCTCAGAGAATCAACGGATATAGTCCTAGAGGGACTCATCGCTCTTTTGGTGTATTTGGCGCAGGTCATGCTAAGAGGCCGGTCTTTGCCATGTTCCTTGATAATTGGCGATGAAGACATCGCACAGCTAATCCCAGGAGTCGATGGAGTTCTCCGGGAGTCCAGCTAACCAACTGATGGCAGTCCGTGCGAGCATGACAAGAAGATAATTCGCCATCACGTTATGATCCCCATTTGCTGCTCGGATGGCCGTGTAATACAGCCGTATCCATTGGAAGGGGTCGGTCTTGCCGTCATATGGCTCAATGCCCGATGGGCGAAAACCTCTAGGCCAAACCACACGACGAAGTCGCTCGGTGAAGGCCGAAAACCCATTGTGGAGAGCATCAATGTCATCTTGCTAGTCGGTTCCTGGAGTGCCATGGCTTCGGTCAAACCGTTCCTAGCAGCGAATCTCGCCATGCTCGCGTCTCTACGGTGGCGAGAAATGACTTTGCGCGCGTCGTGCACTTGATTGAGGATCTCTCGGGCATCTCCCGAGTAAGAGCTTCTATGGTGCTCACTTGGTCGGGAATGTCGTGATCGACTGGACAGTCGGGGAGTGTCACAGTCAGAGGAGGGTGGCCTGAGTCATCGCCTGAGCTCTCTGGAGCTCAGGGATCTCGGGGAGGGCAGAGAGTGCTCTCTCAATGATGACAAGATTCATCGTCGGTGTCCGATACAAGGCCTGACCTTCAAAGTCCACCGTGAAGTCCTCCTGGTTATCGGGGCGGGAGCCTCCAGCCTCGGAAGCCCTGCCTCAGTGATGAGTGGAGTGGTTTGCGTTCCGCTGTCGACGTTCCTGCCGATGGGTGCTTGACTCAGCGGCGTTGGAGGGTCCATCGTCAAAGACGGCCGCCATCATCATCATGACAGCATTTGGTGGTGGAGCTACTGGCTTGATCGACGCGCTCCTCTTCTTGGATCACGCCGAGATGACCTCGGTGAATTGGCGTCGCTGAACCGTACGCCCACTCGAGGTGGAGAAGACGACGAAGTCAGCAGGGGAGTCGATGGAGACGGCTCAGCAAGGGGTCGGCGGAGCTGCATGCTTGGGTGCTGGAGCCACCTTGTTGTAGTGGCAGGCTGCGCTCTGAGCGGCTGGGCGCATAGTAGGTGTGCGCGACGTCCTCGCTTGGCGACGAAGGCATTGGAGAGGACGAGTTGGCACATAAAGTCACCAACAAAAGTGAGGCTCCCGAAGGTGATGATAAAGCCAACGGGAACCTTGGTGTTGACCTTGTAAACAACGGCTATTGAATTCGAATGAAAATTCACAGAGAAGTCTCTACCTGGCGCGCCAACTATCGCTGCGTAAGTACGACAGTCCTCGATGGGGTTATCCACAGAGATGTTTTGATTAGGTGTAAGGGGATCTCTGTGTTCAGAATTCTATGGTTGTCTCTAAGAATACGAGACAGAAAGATTTAGACAGGTTCGGGCCTCTCGGAGGATAATAACCCTAGTCTTATGTGTTGAAATATGAGCTAAAGAGCCTGAAAAGGTCTTAAGCGTATGTGTGCGTCTGCGTGAAAACGTAGCCTATAAGAGGTACCCCCGACCACTTTATATACTGTAGGGATCAAGGGATTACCGTTTAGACCTTTAACAGCCCCATTAATCCCCTTTACAGCGGTTTAAATCACCAGGGATCGTGGGCTAATAAGTACAGCATTATTCGCTATATTAATTTGACTGTTACATCCTGGAGTTTATAGTCATTGATAGTGTGGACCGACCGTTGAACTGGCCTCCCGAGTCCTAGCAGTCGGGGTGTCCTCCTGAGTGTCGGACTCAGGACTCCTCCCTTTGGCTGACCGCTTCTGGGATGCACGCTGGTCTGACCCCTTCCAAGTCATCTTTAATGCTTCGTCTTCCCGACCCCATGTTCTGTCCGATCATCATAAATGCTCTCAAGAAGTACCCTAGGTTCATATCCTCGACACAACCATTCTATGTGTGAAAGTATTTTTATTAGGTAAATCTCAATTTTAGAAAAATTATGCAATTTGAATGGTTAAATTTGGAGTTAAAATGAATTAGTTATGAATTTTCAAAGATTGGAGTACTCTTCTGCATTTTCTAAAATTAAAATCGATTTATGACGCAATACAGAATTATTTTTCTACAGAAAAATATGAATTATGTCATCAGCAGGGTGTCTGGGCGCATGTGCGTGAGGCCATGTGGCGGCCACACGAGCAGGGGCGGCAGACGTGGCAGTAACACGGCGGCCACGTCGGTGTCATGCTGGGGCGATAGGCGGTGGTGGCACAGGGACCGATGGCCACCGGTGGACGGTAGCCTGATGACTAGTGGCAAGCACAGACACTAAACTAGAAGAGGATGGTGAACTCACCGATGAGGTTGACGGTGAGCGACGGCGATGGGAACTAGCCAGTAATGAGGAGAGGTGGTGGAACGGCTCGGGTCGACGACGGGGACCTAGCTACGGGGGTCGGCGACGATGGCTACGGGGGTCGGCGACGATGGCGGAGGGGTGGCTGAGGGTTTGGAAACGACGGAGGAGCTCGCGGGGTCGAGTTTTATAGCGGGCGGCAGAGGAGTCCGGCATAGAGACGGCGATGCGGCGGGTTCAGAGTCGGTCGGTAGCGGGCTTCGTGGGGGCTGGTTGCGGGGCTTGGGCCAGGCTCAATCTAGGGGCAAAATGGCTAGGGCGAGGCGACGGAGCAGACGGTGGGCTCGGATTGGTCCCACGGGCACAGTGGTGACGGATTGCCTAGTGGCAGCGCTAGGACGCGAATGAAGCGGGCGGGAGGTTGGGGATGACATGAGAGGCCCACCTATCAGCAACTGTGCGCGTGAGCAGGCCTACAGGACGGCTAGGCTAGCGAGTCATGCTAACAGGCCAGGGCGCGCTAACAGGCCGCGGTGCGCATGGGGGCAAGTGGGCTGGCCGAAGGCCAGCCCAAAAGGGAGGGGAGGATTTCTATTTTTAAAAATTTTATTTTTAATTCTTTTTCTTTTAACAAGGCCTTCAAAATTCAGAAAAATACATATTTAGTTCAGAAAAATTCTTTACATATTTAGAGACTTTCGCAAAAATTTCTATCAATATTTTACTTGCGAAAATTTCTTCCTCAAGATTTTATTTCCAAAACTCTTTCTTTCCTTTAAATAAAAAATTCCATTTTCTTTTTCTTTTATAGAAAAATCCTTTTTCTTTTTATTTTATTCACAGCTTTTATTACTTTTATATTATAAAAATTTTAGGCTGTGATAAACCTACCCCCTTAAACAGAATCTCGACCTTGATATCGGGGATGTGACCCTCAGGTACCCCACAATTGGGCTTATCAATCTAGACCGAGAGCAGGCTAAGTCCAGCATTACAGTCCGGTATGGCCCATGGAGGGGGGTTTGGTTCCGATAAGAAAAGTTAAATCCTTATCGGTAACTAGATCTTGGATATGGTATATAGAGATATACTTGTACTAGAATCCATATAATTAGAGAATTAGCACTTGAGTTCGGTAGGCAATCTTAGATCGATACAGGATAGAGTCTTGGGTTTCACTTCCTGAGTATATAAAGGTGGTGAGGCACCCCTAGAGGCATCTAATCATCTAGCATCCAATCTCATCATATTTTTCTTACTTTCGACGCCTTAAGTCTCTATAGCTTAATTGCATCATATTGTAAGCTCATACACTATATTATACACTAGACCACTGGACGTAGGGCTATTATCATCTGGGAGGCCCGAACCAGTATAAAGCTTGGCTCTTGTTTACTAGAGTCGATCATCGGGTTCGAAAGCGCTGCGCTTCCCTTACACATCTAATCATCACCTCGGGTACCCCTTGGGTGGACTGCATGGTGATTCACTGACACTCGAGATTCAGAGGCGCTTGGAAAAAGGTGCAGATGTGTGGCTCTCAATTCATCTTCACACTCCCAAGTGGCTTCCTCTTTAGAATGGTTACTCCACTAAACCTTGCAAAACTTTACAACCTTGTTCCAGATTATTCTTTCACTGAATTCCAGAATACAGACAGGCTTTTCCACGTACGTCAAATCTTCTTGAAGTTCTATTTGTTCAACATCTACAGTTTCAGAGGGAACACATAGACACTTCTTCAACTGAGACATATGGAACACATTGTAAATATCAGCCATGGATGGAGGTAACTTCAACTCATAGGCAACTTCTCCCCTTTGACTTATGATCCGATATGGTCCCACAAAACGTGGTGCCAACTTTCCTTTAGTTTGAAAATGTCAAACTCCACGGAAAGGGGTAACTCTGAGGTATACAAAATCTCCTTCCTCAAAACTGAGGTCTCGATGATGGTTGTCGGCATAACTCTTTTGCCTCGACTGAGCAACCTTCAATCGATCTTGAATGATTCTTACTTTTCTTTTAGCTTCTCTTATGATATCAGTACCAAAGACTCGATCCTCACCAATCTAATCCCAAAACAATGGCGTTCTACACTTCCTCCCGTATAGGGTCTCAAACAGGGACATTTGAAGACTAGCCTAGTAACTATTGTTAAAGGAAAATTCAGCATTGGGCAGGTTCTTGTCCCATGATCCTGCAAAATCTAGAGCATAGGCCCTCAACATATCCTCCAGAATCTAATTTACTCTTTCTGTTTGACCATCTATCTGTGGATGGTAGGTTGTATAGAAATTCAGGCGAGTACCCAATTCTTCTCGTAGCTTCTGCCAAAACTTAGAAGTAAACTGACTTCCTCTATCTGACACTATCCTCTTTGGAAGTCCATGCAAATAAACGATTCTAGCCATATATATCTCAGCCAACCTACTACTGTTATAGGAAGTTCGACTGGAACAAATGGGCTACTTTGGTCAAACGATCGACGATAACCCAAATTGAATCATACCCTAAGGTTGTTCTTGGCAATCCTATTATAAAATATATTCCCACTTCTATTTGGGTACCCTTAAAGGTTGGAGTAATCCCATAGGTCTCTGATATTCTGCCTTTACTCATTGACACATATCACAAATTGCCACGTACTCTGCTATTTCTTGGCGCATGGTAGGCCACCAAAACTTTTCTCGAAGATCTTGATACATCTTTGTACTTCTAGGATGAATAGAATACTAGGTCTCATGGGTTCACGAAATATCAGATACTTCAACTCCTTATCTGACACACAAATACGACTTCCATACCATAGAGTACCTTGCTCGTCCTCGTTGAACTCACGAGCTTTTTCTTCCTTCATGCTCTCCTTAACTTCTAAAATATAGGGATCATTCACTTGAGCTTCACAAATTTCATCTAGCAGTAAAGGCTAGGCTTCTAAGGCCGCTAAAAATCCACTTGGGACAACATTCAGGCTCAACTTCTCATATTTTTGCAGCAACTCCGAAGATACTTCTTCAACTAAAATAGCATTCACATAGGTCTTACGACTAAGGGCATCTGCTACGACATTAGCTTTATCAGGATGGTACTGTATACTGACATCATAATCCTTGACTAACTCGAGCCATCTTCTCTATCGAAGGTTCAAATCTTGTTGAGTAAAGATATACTTCAAATTTTTAAGATCTGTAAAGATCTTTCTATGATTCTCAATGAGGTAATGATGCCAAATCTTTAAAGAATGGACTACTGCAGCCATTTCTAAATCATAGGTGGGGTAGTTTAACTCATGGGGTCTTAGCTATCGAGAAGCATAGGCAACTACCTTTTCTTCTTGCATCAATACACATCCTAGACCATGACAAGATGCTGTTAGGGAACACGAAGGCTACGCTAGCTGAAAATAAAAATTTTCTACCGCGTAAATCAGGATATCTTGCTAAGAAATGGACCATAGATCGTTACCTCAGGTACGCAGTGCAGCGGAAGGAGATTTGGAGTAGTGAGCCAATCCAACTCGAGCGTGCCGATGTGGTCGAGAAGCCGATGAACGTCCTCGAGAAGCCAATGACATCGTCTCAAGGTAGTCGATCAGGGTCCTTGAGAAGTAGCCGATGACATCCTCGGGAAGCCTTTGCCCGAACAGGTTCCCCAACCGATCTCCCGGGAGCCAATAACCATGCTGATCCAATCAGTGATGCTGATGCCGATGAGCGAAGCAGAATAGCAACATCTCTACTGGTATCCACAAATCTAGGGAGGGAACACCGGCCGATGGTGTACTAGCACCCGGGCGATCGGCGAGATGGTCGGGCTCCAGAAGCGGTGGCTAGGGTTTGCTCTTAGTGGCTAACAACTTACCTCGAGAAACGTATCAACATGTGAGGCAAAAAGCTTAGCTTCCCTGTGCCCTGCACCCTGCACCCTCATATATATAGACGTCCTAGCTTGGGCCCTATCGGACCCAACCAGGAGTCTACTCGGATCCCTATCCGATCTATTCATATCTCCATCCAAAAAATTTGGATCTTTATCCAAACTTAGCCTAATTTGAATCCTATTCGAATCTAATGTTCCAACCCGTTAAGTGTGTGACCCTATAGGTTCACGCATAGCTTGGTTAACATATGGAAACTCCTTTTCATACTCCATTAATAACAGCATCTAGTAAAACATATTAACGCAAGTATACGTAAAGATCATGTCAGCTAAACCTTGTAATGTTCCATATGTATATATTCCTTTGCCTCATGATATTGATAGAGCACAAGATGAGATTTGTGCCATCCTATCATTAGCTCGATCCTCTCTCGATCTTTGTAACCTGTGATTAACTCTTTAATTACATCAGCATGGCCATGCACTTCCATAATCCCTTACATCAAGGAGCCTAGAGATATCTCTCTAGTAAGGAGGGGTAAATTCTATCTTGATCACTCATATCCCACTACATGTTTCATAGCATACCCAATGACTACTTTTATAACTACCCAGTTATAGAGTAATGTTTAGTAGACTTAAAGTAAGCTACTACGTATGTTAGAAACCATGATGATCTTAGGTCTAAGGACTTTACATAAACACTATCGAGACCTACTGATGACACATGGAATCTCAATAGTGTCTCGTTGTGGGTCTATCTAACATATGTTCTCCAACATACGTCCATGTTATTGAGTTGGTATCTCTATACCCATGATCCATGAGACATGATCGTCAATCAATACACATGCCAATCTCAGTCATATCTGTTCTATTTATGACTTATATCCGATCAGGGATCATTTAGAAATAGTCATATTATGAGTCTCATGAACAAGTCGCATACTTATTGATTCATAATAACAATCTATTTTAAGGAACAGTAACTTTATTTCATAAACATAGTATAACACATACAACATCTTCATGTTTCCTCTAGGGTATAATGCTAACAATCTCCCACTTGCTCTAGAGTCAACTATGTAGATATCTAATACCCATAGATCTAGTATGTGCCTAATGCTTGGGATGTGAGAGTGGCTTCATCAACGGATCTGCAACATTCAGATTTGTTTGCACTTTGCATATTTTTACATCTCCCCTATCCACTATCTCGTGGATTAGATGATATCATCGAAGTATGTGTTTGGACTTTTGGTGTGACCTAGGCTGCTTGGCTTGTGCGATAGTCATCGTGCTCGAGCTCAGGTGATTGGATCTTGTATAGATACTTGAGGGGTGTCGTGTGTATCTATAGGAGTGATGTCCTCATCATCCTTCCCCTCTTGAAATATTGTCGTCCTCGACTCAAACTTATCTTTTGCTCCTATAGATGGTCTCAATTCTGCAACATTAAATGTGGAACTATCTCAAAACTCGGGAGACAAGTCAAGTTTATAGGCATGTAGCTCAACGTGAGATAAAAACTCAGGAGACAAGTTAAGTTTATAATCATGTAGCTCAACGTGAGATAAATACTTAGTGATAGCAGGAGGCAAAGTATAAACTATATTATTAAGAGAAAATGAAGCATTCTTGCAAATCAAAACATAGTACACATCTTGATTATTAATTTCAACATCATCAGTTTTAGGTGCAAGGATAGCAGACTCTTTTAATTTGACTTCTACATACTCTTTTAATTTGACTTCTTGCTGATTTTCAAATCTAATGTCAAGTTGTTTGCTCTCATTAGCAGCCATCCCAATATCATCTTTAACAATTTTATCAGAAGTTAAAGGTAACAAAGTAACTTTCACGTTCTTATGCACAAGAGTGTAGTTATTACTCCTATCATGGTAAAGTGCATCATTATCAAATTCCAAAGGGCAATCCATGATTGCAGCTGATGAGGCAACCTCAACGGGTACCTGTAATGATGTTTTACCTGACTCATCAGCTCGTATGGAGGTGGAAGGCCGTGTGCTCGCTTGTGTTGATGCAGGTGCATGTGCAGGCGCATGATGAACGCTTGAATAAGAGGAATGCTTGGTCATTGCCGATGCGCTCGTCACTCGTGGTGGATAGGAGTTTCTTGCCCTGTGTTGTCGTTCCTGTAATTCTTTCTCTACACACATAGCAAGCTGGAACAAACGATTAACAGTATTAAATTCTTTATAATAAATGATATCTTGAATCTCGCACCTCGATCCATCATAGAAGCAACAAATCATGTCCTCTATAGTCTCCTCAACACCACAACGGGTCATGCCCTTCCGAAGCTCTGCATAATACTCCCAAACAGACATGTTACCTTGAACCACGCATTGTAGTTTCTTACACAATTCACATTGATAAGAAGGAGGGATAAATCTACTACGCATAGCTCTCTTTAAATGGTCCCATGTATCAGGTTGCAATTTAAGTTCACTTATCTCTTTCCACCAGATTATAGCATGATCTTTAAACTCACTAGTTGCCTGTTTAACTCTATGTTATTTAGGAACTAGATATAAGTTAAATTTCTACTCTACGGTCATGTCCCAATCTAGGTACTTCTCAGCATCATATTGACCATGAAAAGATGGGATTGTAAACTTAACATTCGTAAAAAAATCATTGTTACCTCGATTATGATTGGCATTACTTTCCATACCAACTTGGTTGCGACGAAGGTATTGGCATAGGTATTGCTCGTCATCCTCTTGCTCGCCATCATTTCTTCGAGACTGAGGGTTGGTCCCCAATTCTTCCATCCTTCGAGAGAGAGTTTGCATGCTATCTTGCATGGTGTCTAGGCGGTTTATGATTTGATCAAACACCCTTTTCTGACGGGCAAGGACATCGGCGAGTTCTCTCTTGGAGTTTCCTGTCATGGTTAGTAGAAGGTGGAAGGTGGAATCGCTCTCACTCAAGCGTTTTACCACGCTCTTACAAGGATCTTACTTACGTAGGTTAGTAGATGGCACAATCTTGGCTGATCGGTGACTCCTAGAGCTAGTGGAATGGCGATTATAAGGACCCAAGCTACACCGATCAGAAGTATATATGTGGAGTCTAGGAGGTTAAATGCTAGTAGTCTACATGGTAGAACACGATTCAGAAACAGATAGTAATATTAAATAAGTGTCTAGATTACTCGTACTAATTGATGACATGAATGTGATCCCTATGACAAGAAGACTTATATGAGAGAGTGGTTAAAACTCAAAGGATGGCTTATGAAGGTGACAAAATTCAGCACAAATAGCATAAAATAGCATAAGACAGCACTACTCAGAACGTATATATCCTCTTGATTAACTCTATGTGCTCCTTTTTTATTCTTTCTTTTTTTGAACTCTTTTTTTGTATTCTTTTTTTACACATCTCATTTTTTGACTAGGAATACACAGAAGACAAACCAAGAAGATGCGACATAATTTTGCTACAAAGAAGTGCCATGTAGACAAACAAAGTGTGCTAGAAAATTTATGCAGGAAACTTCAGGGCTAGAAAACTTGATCTTCCAGGCCGAATTTAAGAAAAATAAAATAGACAAATCTAGCATAGCTAGTGAAATTTGGACCTAACTTTTTCTATAGATCTATGAGATGTACTTATTTGCCTAATTCCGAGTTCGTATGTAAAAGACATGACTGTTTTATTGCAGGCAGTCTGAATCAGGGTTTTGAGGTTCTAGTTTGCACGCGAATTGCAAACCGAAGGGGATCTATGGGTGGTGACTGGTGTAAAGAGTTTAGGCAGGGGGATCATAATACTAACCAGCAACCAGACTTGACTTTGGACATAAACTCAACACTACGGACTTTGAAACTGAAATATGCAAAGGCTAGGGATGGTCTCAGACAGGGGAAAACCTACGACTACTAATTTTTTTGTGGCTTTTTCATAGACTATGGGATGAATATGAGATCAATCTAATCTAAGATACAAGAACCCGATGGTAAACCGAGCTCTGATACCAACTGATGGAGGGAGGAATACCCGATCTTCTGTTAGGTGGATGATAAACAACGATTGGTGAAAACGCGACACACACGATCTGGCTTTCGATCCATGAGATCGAACCCCTGCAATCACAGCACCACTTCTCCTTTAGTTATCAACCAAGCACAGCTTGATTGACCTCGCCACGAAGGCTAATCCTTGCCTACGAAATCGAAGAACACAAGCAAGAACATAGAAAACATAATCGAACTGAAATTCTATTGGAATCTACGAAGTGGGGTTCACTTACAAATCCGGTGAAGCAGCGGCTATCAAAGCAACGTGTAAAATAAACTCAAAAACCCTAGATGGCTATAGAAACAACTTATATAGTAGTTCTGGACGCACCCCTAATGGGCTCAACTAGATACACGGCCCAAAGGCCCAATAAGGCAGAAGACAGCATGCTGACAAATTTTAGATGTCAAATTGTTTTGATGATTCCATTGAACCAGAAGGATTTTTGATGTCAAACTACTGCCATTGAAAAGGTACCGAAGTTAGCTTTCCGTGCATGGGTGGAACGTCAAAAACGGAGTTCCTATGTAGCCTGGGCGATGATTTTAGTGCACACTGTTTCTGAAGTCCGAGTTGGACTCGAGCTGGAGTTGGATTAGACTTCCAACTTGACTTAGACGTCCTCGCTGGTTCTTCTCCACCTCTTTGCTTGTCTCCATGTACCTCATCATCTCCATGGTTCCAAACAATAATACCATCCTTAGGTAGCAATTTATTCGCAAGATTATATAAAGGGGCACTTAGGAATAAGTTCACCTGGAGATTTAATCGTCGTGCGTGAGCTTGGATGATAGGATATTGTATAGATACTTGAGTGGTGTGGTGTGTATCCATAGGAGTGATGTCCTCATCACTTATACCATGTGACATCGGTAGAAAACATTTCTTGGAATCCTGCATGTTGAACCTCTTCAACACTTTATCATTGTACGTGTCCTGGCTTAATTCAATTAGCCTCCTTGATCTATCTCTATATATCTTGATACCCAGAATATATGCTGCTTCTTCTAAGTCCTTCATAGAGAAACTATTTTTCAATGGAGATTTAATAGACTCTAGCATAGGTATATTATTTTCAATTAACAATATGTTATCCACATATAAGATTAGAATTATAAGTGCGCTCCCACTAGCCTTCTAGTAAACACAAAGCTCTTCTTTATTTTTTAAGAAACCAAACCATTGATCACATCGTCAAAACGAATGTTCTAACTTCAAGATGTCTGCTTCAATCCATAAATGGATTTTTGCAGTTTGCGTACCTTTCTAGCTGATTGCGGATCGACAAAACCAGTTGGCTATGTCATGTACACATTCTCACTCGGATTTTCATAAAGGAAAGCTGTTTTGACATCCATCTGCCAAATTTCATAATCAAAATATACAGCAATCGCTAGAATGATTTGAATAGACTTTAGCATTATGACGGGTGACAAGGTTTCATCATAATCAACACCTTAAATTTATTTGAAATATTTTGCCACCAATCGCACTTTATAGATGTGAACATTTTCATCTATGTCTATCTTTTTCTTAAAAACTTGATTGGTGTACATAGGTTCAAGCTTAGATTTCATAGCTCTAAGCCATTTCTCAGAGTCTGGTCTTATCATCGCTTCCTCATATGTTTTGGCTCATTGTTGTCCAAGAACAATATATCATGTTTCTGAGTGGTCAAGAACTTGAACCTCTCAGGTGCATGCTGTACCCTTTCTGACCTACGTGGTGCAACAGACTCTTCAACACCTTGATTATCTTGTTATGGTTTTATAAAAGTTGAAACATTTTTAGGTGTTTCTCGAACTTCTTCGAGATGCTTCGAGCTTCCACTAACCCTTCTTGAGAGAAACTTTTTCTCTAAAAATACACCATGTCGGGTAACAAACACTTTGCTGAGTTCTCTGTTATAGAAACGATATCCGTGCTTGTTTCAGTTCTCCGCAATCATAAGTGATTGCGATAGCGTACATTTTGTGCCACGGTGGTTATATTTGCATTTTGATAGTTACTGGTTATGACTTGGAAAATTGTAAATTGTTGTGCTGTAATATGCCGATCTGCTATTACTATTTCTTTACATCAATTACAATTACATAGTTTGAAAGAGGGAACAAACAAAAGAAAGAAACAACTGGGAGCTTGGAAGCAACATTGCGCTATTTCGTTATGTAAGTCACGTATACAGAACCTAAAAATGCCAAGGATGCTTTGCAAATATTTACAGGACTGGTATGGGACTTGTGCTTCAGTTTAGTTAGTAAGGATATAACAGAGTAATTGTACTCTTCCACTATCTGAAAACAGGGTAACATATCATCAAGTTGATAGCTAAGCGATGCTTTAAAAAAAAAGACTTTCTAAAATTGTCGAAAAATTTGCTCCAATGTTGTTTATCAACTTGTTAACATTAAATTAATTTGTCTGAAACCTTAAATAATCCATAGATATAATTAAGCATGAGTGCATCATACATCACATTTGATCGATTGCGATGAGAGCAGCATAAGCATCGTCAACTATGTATAAGGATGCTCCTGCGAATCTGCGATCATTTCTTGGCAGCGGCGGCGGGCTTGTCGCCGCTGCCACCTTGGTCGGCGTTGTTGTTGTAATCGGCTTTGTGCTTGTTCTTGGACTTGGACTTGGTGGAGAGCTTGAGGTGCACCCCCAGGTCGCCGCCGCTGCAGGAGCTCTGGAGCAGTAGCGAGTTGTTGATGGACTGCACGTTGCTGTTGATGGTCGCCGTCACACCCTTGCCGCTCTTGCCATCGAGCCTTTTCTTGTCGCTGCTCTCTTCGCCGGCGGCCTTGCTGTTGCCGGTGGCTGTGGCGGCGGCTGATATCTTCATGGAGGCGCCCTTGTTCTCGCCGGCCAGCGTGATGACGCTCGTCCCCTGCTGGGCGGAGGAGGCAGCGCTGAGCATGTCGTCGACGCCCGCCTTGATATCCTTACGTAGGTCGCCGCCGTGGCCGTGGGCTTTCTTCTTCTTACTAGACGCCTCTTTGCTGCTTTTGAGCTCCTTGCTGTCGTTGGCCGGCTTATGCTCCCTGTCTTGCTGCGGCGGCGGCGGCATGGGTGGTGGTTGCTGCAGCGGGATGACGACGATGTCCTTTTGCCTGGGAGGAACCTCACGACGCGGCTGCTGGATCAGCCGCGACGGCGACGGCGGCTTAGACGACGGAGATACCTCGCCGGTGCCTGCAGCTGCAGGTTCCGATGGCGTCGGACCAGCGTTGGTGATGGCTCGGTGGGTGTGGCGCGAGGAGGGAGGCGGGGATGGCGGTGGCACGACGGGATGCGATGGCCGACGGGAGGAAAGCTGGGAACGGGGCGGCGGCGGCGGCGGCGGCGGAGGGCTGGACCAGTACGGGAACCAGTATCTCTGCGAAGGCTGCTGCTCCTGATCGTCATCCATGATAGCTTGATGAATGGATTTCTTGCTTTCTTCCTTAAATTAAAATGGAATTAATTAGACGACAGGAACAAGAATGATCTAGATGTATAGATGCTACTCCAGATTACAAAGAAGGAGAAGATCTTTGCTTGCTTTCACCTGCCGGAAATGAAACGAGATGAGATGATCGGCAAGATGCTCTGCTGCATTTGCAATCAACGTACAGTGCAGGGTTGGGCATCTGATCCTGCTTGCACCATGGCCCAAGCTTTAATCGGTTGCTTGCTTGATCCGTGCATCTCGAATCTCATCCAATATAGAATTAGACAATTACTGCAATGGTTAGTCTCTGTTCTAAAGGGGTAGTATTATTATTCTTGTAAAGAAGAAAATTAAGCTGCTGTTATTCTCTTTTTTTGGAGGAAAGCTGATGTGAATGTTTGGCTAGTAAATTTCTCTGGTTACTCTTCCGTCACACAAGCTACACTGCACAACATCTCTATTGCTAATAATTAGCCAAAATCCATACTTCTAATCAGGATCATTTGATTTTACTAGTTTCTGCTTTGGATCAGTATGTGATGAGGTCTCAACACTTTCATTTGCATGTTTTGTTGGTGTACTCATGCCTGACTAGTGACTACTTTAAAATAAGCAATAACAACTAGTCCTTGACTCCCTGTATAAGGAGAACATCACAAATATAATATAATTCAAGACCAAAACATGTGTTACATAACACAAGTGTACAACTAATGGATAGTCAAAGAACAATATGCCTGGAGAATAGGGGATTCAGTGATTCACATTGATTTGGAAAGGAAATGAAGGGAAAAACGCTACTGTTGAGGCTAGGGGATTAAGCGTCGACCTATAGGAGAGGACTGACGAGCTAGAGCAGATCGCTCTGATGCCCTCGCTGTGACGCCCCATGCTGTGCCCTCGCTGCGATGCCGCCCTATGCCCTCACTGCAACGCTGCCTGGAACATGCTCACGGCGGCGGTGGATGGAACGTGCTCATGGCAGCGGCGGTGGCGACGGCTGGAACATGCGTCGGATAGAAGAAAAGGATGAGAAACACTTGTGACGGCTAGGGTTTGAAGGGTATGAGTGGGCCCAAAGAGGTATGTTTTTTACTCCTCTCTCCCCCCATATGGTGGGCGCTATAGCCGTGACAAGCGCCACACGACGCCACAGCAGTGCCAAGCTCCTGTGGCGCCTGCCACAGACCTTCGACGCTATGGCGAATAGCCAAAAAACGCCATAGCGATATGACGACGATATGGCTACGATATGACGACGTCATAACAACTATGATTTGGTCATCAAGAGTTACGGTGCTAGTATGACACTCCTCCCTCGTTGGTTTTATATCAAGCAACAAAATTGAATAACAATGTATTAGTCTTCATTTTCTTTAACCTTATTCTTTTAAATCTGTCAAGGCATATTGGCATCAAAATATAAGTAGGGAGTAAGCTTTATCCCAATCGTCTGAGGGCCTTTTTTTCCCATCTCGTCATTTTATCTGTAAATAGTGTGAGTGTAGCAAAGCCACCCCTACCAACTTAACAGAAAAGGAAAACGTGAAAAACAACAGCGTAGCAGTATAGCACCGATAAATAACCAAATGAAGTGTAGAACTTGGATCCTATCTTTTACATGTACTTCAGAATTAGATTGATAGCTGTGGTGACAGCAGACCATTAATTTTATTACATTCTGTATCCTGATTTTTTTGACAGTTACTTTGTTAATATTAGGCGTGAAAGTGATTGATAGTTTCGGTCTGAATAAAAAAAAACGGATTCGGATCTAGATTTTTTATTTCGGATTCAGATATTTTTTCTAGATATGAAAACGGATATAACATCACTGGTATCCGACGGATACGAATTCGGATTCTGATAATCCGAATAATTCTTATATGAACCGAAATAAAAGGCCCATTAAATCTAATTATTTGTAACCCTTCGGCCCAGCAATCTATAACCTTTGATCTAATGCTTGATGCGTGCACTTCACTCCCTCTCAATCTCTCCTGCAGCCATCCCGCCGCCGCCTATCCCCATAGCTGCCCCGGCCGGCGCCCCGCCGCAAGCCCTGGCCGCTGCCCCGCCTCTGTAGTCCAAGTCACAGCTAGAGAGGCGACATGGCTGCTACCGTATATCTATCAGCTGCCTACCTTCCGGCCTTTTGTGATCTAAAAGACAAGAACAGCAAGCAAGAAAGAAAACAAATAAATATGAACAAGTTTAGCGAGAGGAGAGAAAATTGGTTATTTGTCACTTCTAAGAGTAGGTTTTATAAAATTACCACTCTCAAAAATCACTTCGCAAAATTGCCACTCTCAACGTTGGATATTTGTTTTCACTGTCATTTTCTCCTTTTAAATACTTTTGAAATTCCTTAACTGATTTCTGGCGTTGGAAATGACTCATTTACCCCTGCTGTGATTTCTGGCGTGTGCCGCCATTTCGGTCGTTGTCCCTCTTTGCGTCCTGTGGTGGCAGTAACATGAAGGTATCAGTGACTGCTTCTTGCAAGGCGAAAGTTTTACAGGAAAATGAAGAAATAAATGCAGGGACAGTGACCTGATCGCAGGCGCTCTGCTCCGCTATGTCGGCAAGCGGCTAGCCGCGCCTGAGCTACTCGTGCTGCTGCCTGATGGCCTCGCACCGCCGCATCTTCTCGTTCTTCCTCGCCCGCAGCGCCTTTATCACCTCTGCGGAAGCACACACACAAGGATTTAAATCGCTGCAAGAAAAAAAAATGGCGAATCCAAACACAAGAGCGAAAGGTTCATCTCGATTGGTGGATGGTTGAATGGGTGCTAACCCTGCGAGGCGATGAGCCGGTAGACCTGGCCGAGGAGCAGCGTATCGGCGGCGGCGGCGCCCTGCGGAGGGAGTCGGGGCGATGGAGCCCTGGGCGGCAGGGCGCCAGCACGCGGCGCGGAGGACGCTT
>KE371297.1:0-14847 GCA_000418225.1 Zizania latifolia
GTGTGGCGTCGCGGAGACTTGGGAGCAGCGGGCGTGCGGGCGTGCGGGCGTGCGGGCGCGGGGGGCGTGCCGCGTGCGTGCACGGTGCACCGAGGCAGCAGGGAAAGGAGAAGACGAGGTGGGTGGGGGATCAAAATCAAGTGGGTACTTTTGAACACTTTGGGCTTGGTCAAGTTCGTTCCGGTGTTGCTGGACTACGTGCACGCCGCGGCACGGTCGTGACAGGGATCCGGCTCTTTGACTTTACAGTAAAGTCATAGTGTACCTTAACTATCTTTATATCTACTTGCCAAATCAATCATATGCGATCATGTTTCTCGTCAGTTGTATGGAGCCATCAGTGGATTCACTTACTATGAATTGCAACTAATGGTGTTACAAGCACGAGTAGCAAAGATGATGCATACAGAGAAAAAATAGGACCTTCAGTGAATTAGATAGATTAAAACCAGCTGGCTATCAGAGCTCCCAAAACACCACGCACGTGATTTTGTAAAAATGTCCTTCTTGCTACAGCCAGCGTCGCCAACGAAAATCTCGCCTTTCCCTTTTCCCTCCCCGTCCTCTCCTCCTCCTTCCAGAACTCTCTCCACGAAAATCTCGCATTTCCCCTCCTCGTCCTCTCCTCCTCCTCATCTCCCCAGCACACGGCATGGCACAGCACAAGAGTGGCCGTGAAGGGGAACACGAACGTCGTCACTCCCTGCACCACCGTAGCCGACTCCACACCAATGGGAGCAGCACCGAAGACGATCCACGCCCCCACGGCTAGGTGCGCCCCCCCGCCGAGGAGCATGAGGGAGGCACTGCATGGTGTCACAAAGAGAGTCGAGCTCCTGACACGTCTTATCCATAAGCAGCGACATGTCGCGCTCCACCGTGGGTCCCTTGATCTCCTGGTGCCGCATTGACTCTAGGGACGCCCAGGCGGCGACGGAGGGTTTAGATTCTAAGGTAGCGGAGAAGTGGCGGTGCACATGGAAGTCACAGCCCCTCAGCCGCCCGCATGCGGCGCCCGCACTATAACAAAACATTCCTACGGAGATATCTTATTTATCAAATAAAGACGTTTTGTTTCGTCTTCCACATAGAACTGAGACGCTTTTACAAAGCGTCATAGAAACGTCTCTATATGGACCGTCTCGAAATAATAGAGACACTTTCAAAAGCGTACCTACGTTATTTAAGACGTTGTTAGAGACATGCAAATTGCATCTCTACAAACATAAAGACGATTTTATAAAACGACTTGTACAATGTTTTAATTAATATAAACACGTCTGTAAAGACGTTTTGTGACGTCTCAACAAGAGGTTCTACACATTTTTTTCTATTTGGTACATTGTATGTATTTCTATACAAACGTGTATTATGAATTTAATATTTCATATATTTAGTATTTATATATACGTGTGACAATTGCATAGACAGTAGCACATTCCTGATTGATCGAATGTAAGAATAACACATATATATATATTAAAAGTATAAATGTTGTAAGAGTAGGAGATTACAGCTAAGTAAAAATATCCATGTAAATAAACAAAGTTTACAAACTAAATGAAGAACTAAAGTGTAATAGAAACATATAAACATCATACAAACTTGACTCTATTCTCTTTTTCTAAATTGCTAGAATCAATCCGCAAGATCTCTTCAAATAGAAACTTGACCATTAAGCCTTCCACTCTTCCTTCTTTTCTTTTCATAGTCCCCCATTTATTCACCTACAGTATAAGCAATAATAACTTTAAAATTGTGCACATGAGCACTTATATAAAATCTAAAAATTGAGTTTATATTGACAGAACATGAGCACATGAGCACAAGAGCATTACTTAGGCAAGCATATATAGCATCATTACTCCAATATAAATTTTTTTAAAAAATAAGGAGACACTAGATACATTACTTAGGCAAGCATATATAGCATCATTACTCCAGTACATATATCTATGATACATCGGACTAATATAATTGATCAAATGTATCAACTGCAAAAAGTCAATAATTTCACTAGTAGGTGCCATTATGAGAAAAATGAGGTCCTGAAAATTGTTGTGACCTAACCTAGGATGCATTATGATAGTCAGAAAGCATCATTACATAGGATGGAATGAAATAGGATTGCATATTTGTATGTGTGAGACGTAAGAATATAGGATTCAACTAAAGGAACAATTTGCTCATGAAGACCAATGGAATAGTGACCATGGATTTTTAAAAGAAGTTGAAAAATACTTCCAATCTCTAATTTCACAATATAACACATAACCAAGTCCACTTTTCCTTCCTCAGGGCTGTAACAACATAAACACTATTGCGCCTTTAACTACCTTGATAACAGAGTCTAATAAGTGATGACTGTTTTGATCAATCAAAACTAGAGAGGAATATATGGCCTCCATTATTGCAAGGTAGGGATGACATTTCATAGGATTAATTTTCATAATAAATAAATAGCTCAACTCTTGCATCCTTGCAGGAATTAATCTGAAAAAAATTATGTGTTCAAAAAGGAAACATAAAACCTCTGTAATATCTTAAATAACCAGTTCAATCAGGCACTGGATACAAGACATACAATTGATCAAGTTGAAGAGCTAGGTTGCATTGCAAAGTTGCTGTGCCAGCTTTCCCTTTTTCAGTACAAGATTGCTTTAGCTAGCTGATGAGTAGTAATTTGCTCCACAGATCTCCATTGAACTGACCGATTAATGTCTGATCAATGTGCACTCATACTAAGGAGAAACTCAAACTCTCATAAATGTTTTTATGAAATGAAATTGAGCTGTAAACTTGAAAATACAATACGATAAACTTTCTATCGTCTTTAAACACAATGATTAAATTTCTTATTAAATTGAGCTGAAAACTTAAAAATAACAACATGATTAAATTTCTATTGTCTTTAAATACGATGTGCACACATTCATCAATGCCTAAAAATGCTCTCTGATTCTTAACATGACATGTTACATATAGATAATTGAAGTTTAAATATACATCAATTCCAGAAAAAACTTCTAGGGATAAAAAACATTAGAAGGTCAACATAGCAAAATTACAATAGTTCCAAGCCGAGGCTCAAGGATATTGATGTCCAGCTCAAGGATATAGTGGAAGCAATAATAACTTTAAAGTTCTACACATGAGCACTTATATAAAATCCAACAATGCAAGTTGAAATAGTCAAGTTATAATCAGCCTACCTAACGGGTAGAACATGTAGTCTTAAGCTTTTTTACCTAAAAAGTGAAGATAATATATAAATAATTTGATATATACAAATATTGCATAGTGGGAAAATTGTACTTGGAGTTGACATTAATCTTACATAGGGACGCGGCCAAGCAATGACACAACCAATTGCATCTCTTAATGTACATCAATTTTTAGATGGTGGTCTAGGTAGCCTTTCATTGCTAATATTTGTAACACTTTGAATATCCACCCCATAATATTCATTTCCAAGCATGTTTCTTCCAACCACATGTGTGCTATATGTAGTCACTAAATTTCTCTTGGCCACAACTTTGTCTTTGTTTATCGTGGTCAATGAAAACAAGTAAACCACTTTTTGATCCTATCATTTTGATAAACAAAGCATTATCATTTACAAAAGTAGAGCATTGTTATTTATGAACATGTGGGTATTTGTTTTATCATAAACAATGGCAAACACATACTGATTTAGATGAAGTATGCTCAAGTACTTTCTTTCTTTGAGGGCATGCCTATGTTAGACAATTTGAACAATCAAAATAAATGGATATCTAGACTTGATCAACATTACTATTGCAAGGAATTACATAACCACAATAGTTTGAATATAACCTGTTTGGTTTTATCAAGTGATAAAATTGACTTCACACTATTTTGATTGGTTCTAGACCTGTTGACAGAGCTTTGAATGCTTGATTGCTGCAATTAAGAGTTGATTCTATCATATAAATGCTTGAAAAATATCACATATTTCAATAATAGAGGAAGATTTTCATAACACCTTTACAGTCATGTTTTGATATGGTAAATCTTTAGTGGAATAACTCTCTTTAGGTATAGTTAAACGAAAAGAATGTAACTACTGCAAGAAATGATAAATAATAGAGTTAAGACATTGACATATACTTTGATTGAATAATTAAAATGCAATCACATTATGTGCATATTGTTTGAATCAAGCATAATCCATTACAGTGGAGGGATTTTGATAGGTTACCTTGGCATTTGTGCGTTCATATGGCATGGATGGATTGGCGTGATGAACTTTAGCATTAGTACATTTAATGGAACATACTTGCTGCAAGTTATGATAAATGACCATATTTAGAAAGTGTGAAAGCTTTAATTAAAAATTTTAAAGTAAACACTTCCTCACCTGCACATAATTTGATGTAGCATCGACATTGGCATTTGAATTCTTAAGGTTATTATCAAATCCATTTATAGTATTATCATTATCAACTTGTTCAAACATATCAACCTACAACAATATAAATTAATCGGTTGCCAAATATATCGCTTGAATATTCATTAATCACATTTACTTTGCATATACATATACCTTCTTATTTTCATTTTCATGTGTCCTAGTAGATTGTGTGTATCTTCGACTAGATTGAGATATTTCAGTACAACTTCTAATGCTAGATTGCTACAATTGAAAGTCAATTAGATCATGTACAATATAAACATTGCACATGATACAACATAATGAGATTTGCATGAGTTACCTTGGCTATCATGTGTTCATGTGGTACAAATGGTTTGCCACAACCATCTTTAGCTTTAGTATAACTCATCGAATGCAATTGCTGCAACTCATGAAAAAGTAACAACATAAGGATATCACCAAAGCATCAATTTAAAAACTATCAAGTTAATACTGCACCACCTGGAAATTATTTAGTGTGGGATGGAGATTTTCATATGAATTGTCAATATTTTTTTTAAAACCATGTGGGATGTCATTACCAACTTGTTCAGAAATATCCACCTGAAACAAAAACAAAAATCACATATAATGTTCGCATATCGTTTTGATTAATTGACATCTTCACGAAGAAACATGGTGAACAGATGCTTACTTCCTTATTTTTTCCTGGTACCACAATGTTTCTCCAATCCTCTCTAGGGTATTTTTGTTCTATGAAGGTGCGCATGAGATTTGTATCAACACTCATATCCTCTATTTTATTGTCCATTGCATTCATTTTTAATGTAAGCATCGATTGTTCCTCCTACTGCCCAATAACATCTAGTCCCTGAAAAACCTTTACATGGCTTCAATTCTTATGATTATAGTACCCTCGAAGTTTTGTCTTTTTTTCCACTACACTTCGAAAAACATCATCATAATCTTTAGGTGAAAGACCACCGGTACTATCCATTTTCCTTTTAGCTAATTCATGACAAGCCATTTCCTACATAAATAAATATGTATGCAGTTCATCACAAGTAAACTAAATCGCATATTTGAAAGCAACTAATAACAAAAAATGGTACCATTACTGCCTTCATATGTGCATCCTTTTTCTTATGTGCTTCATCCCATACATCAATCTCATGCACCTTTCCTATTTTTTGCTTCCTAAGCAACAAAGTAAATTCGAAGATGGATCAATTATACTGTGAGGAAGCTCCTGATTTATAATAAGAACATTTTAGTCAAACAATTACCCTCATCTCTTTAAAAAGCATGGCATGGCTTTTTCTCCTAGTTGTATGTGGATTCCTCTGTTGTTTTGCACATTGGGAGTTCTTTTCACATAATTTCTGTAAATAGCAAAGCACCAGAAAATAGATAATTAGACAACAAATTCAGGCTACGAGTTTAGTATAAAAATAGAGACATCACCTTGTGCTGATCTTTACCCCATATTACAAGAAGAGCACCCCATTGATATGCATTAACACCTTTTGGGACATTTTTTGATATTTCATTCAGAGTCCTCACATCAGGATTATAGTATCTTTTCTTCAAACGAGATTTGAAAGACCTCCATCCTTTGGCAACTTTTATTAGGACCTAATCTCTTGTAAGATGCGTCGTCTCAGATGGATAGATAAATTTTGTCTTTAACCGTTATAAATAGATGTTAGTTATGAAAAAACATGGTGATACATGTTAGGATTATATAAAAAACTCACCTCCACATCGGTGATTATGCTCTTGTGTGGTTCCACAAATAAATCATCATCCTATTTTGGAATGTGCAATGGTGCAAATATTGAATTCTGTGCAAACTGACCAAGGTACGAGCCAAGAAGAGAACCTGATCTATCATTGAGAACACCATTTTTATCTGTTTCCACAATTACCTTTCCATTCTTCAATTGCTCCATATTTTTCACACTAAAATATCCTAGAATCTGTCGTATCTCTCCATTTGGCTCTACATGTAGGAACATTTCAATGGTGGTTGATATAGAAAATCATATAAATAAAGACATGTGTAGAAAATATAAAACATACAAAATATATTAATTGGTCTTTTTGATGCAAGAGACAACTCTGATGTTATATCGTCATCATTCTCTGAATTATCTTCATCAAGTTATACATTCCCTCCATCCTCAACTTGAGGATGCAACTGCAAATCATCATCATTAAGTTATGTATCTCTTTCATCTTGATCTTTCAAGTTGAAGTGTAAGTTTTCTTCTTTGACTTCCATATGTCCTGCACCCTGCACATCTAGGTTCAGCTTCCGCAAACGTGTTGGCACTCTCACCATAATTGTTAACAACAACAACAACAACATCAGTTCATCTGTGTATATAGAGTGTAATTACACGAGATAACAGTTCGCAATGCATTGTATTACAGAGAGCACAATTATTCTGCCTGGTTTGGACAGCGGCAACTGATTCTAGTTTTTTAGTACTACTGTTCTCACATACGTAGCTAATGATATTCATATTTTAAAGTGTACAGAACGATTAACTGGAGAAAACTGACATGTATGGGTGTCAGCAGAGATGAATGCTATCAAATTAAAGAGGTGTGTGGCTGTTTATTATGGTATAAACAAGTGTCTGTATTTGAGTTACTACTGAAACAGGAAGAGAAACTTGTCTTATTTATGCAACCAGATGTTAGAAGAATAACCATGACTACTCCTTTTCAGGGTCCTTTCTCATCAGGAAGTCGCGAGAAGAATGGTGCTGGAACTACAGCTGTAAGTCCTTGAAAAATTTCGATTTGATTAGCTCAACATTATCATTTCCATCCCCCTACAGTTGTACTATTATTGGCTACCTAATTTGTCATGCTATTTCCCTTACTTTTATGAACAGACAAATAGAAAATGGCATCCAGATGAATCATACAGGCCTGAAATTGATGATGCCCCCGTTTTCACTCCAACAGAAGAGGTGTGTGGATATTTCTCTTACAAAACTGTTCCATGAGATATGCTGTTTTAGATAGTAGTATAATACTAGCTGGATAATTATTCTTTGTCCTCAAGAATTCGAAGACGCGATTGGATATATTACGAGCATTCGTCCCCAAGCAGAAAAAGTACAGAGTTCAATACCCGAGTTCAGCAAGTTGACAAGCTTCAAAACCGGAAAAAACCCACAAAAGTGGAAACACAAGCTCGAGCTCAGAAGAAAAAGAAGAGGAGAAAGAGACTAAGATTTGGGATGACTCACAGGCGCCCTAGCACAAATAGTTCAAGCAGCAGTATTTTGGAATGCGGGAAAGATATGAAATTCCTCTTACATGAACTCACCTGCGCAGGAAGAACGGAATCGCCAGATCCAAGTTGGTTACCTGCGTGGGCAGGTGGATTAAGGGAGAGGGATGGAGGTGCCGCAATATCTGCCCACCAGCGCCCCCAGCGAAAAAATGATGCCGCCAAAAGTTTTACGATTAGCGCCAAATTTTTAGGAATACTACTGCTTATATAAATTTAATTTATCCGCTCCATTGGTTAGCAGGTGCGACTTTGTTTCATGAGGTGCTGTGTTCGAAATCCATTGCCTCAGTATTCATTTTCTCTATTTTTAATGCAAACCATAAATAGTTTAGGATAAATTCATTCAAAATTTTAGAACTTTCGACCATCAATTTTGTTCATCAATTTTGTTTCTCTCGACATAAAATCAGTGGAGAATTTCAAATATTTTTTTCGAGGAACCTTTTTCCCTATATTTTTTCTTCCGGCATAAAATCAGTGAAGAAAATTTCTAAAATAAAATAATTCTCTCGCCAAAAACCAGCAAAGAAGCTTATAATTTTTTGGCTTAAGCTTATTGGTCAATATAAGCTGATTCTATAGTTATGAGGAAAAGAAACATACCTATCTTCGATAAGAGGGTTATTAAAAAATAAATATTAAATTATGTACTCTAACGTGACGATGAATGGTAACACTTTCATCGAAGAAAAATATTTAATTCATTAAGTATGTTTCTAGTATTTAAATTGAAATAAATAAAATTTGAACTACAAGTACTTGAAATAATGAACTAAAATTTATAGAAAAATCATAATTATGTTTTTGAGTACATTTTTAGTTCTTATCCACTAAATTAAAAGAAATTTTGAAAAATCTAGGTCGCGATACTCAATCGGCAACGTGGAGCTTAATGGTTTTTTAATTCTAAAAAAATCAAATGAAGTCTAAAAATACGAGACCTGTCATGGTGTTATGATATGATACATAGATGTTGTGATAAAAAATTTAAAATGTTTCGAGAAAGTTATCACGTACGATGTTAAGAAAGTGGGAGATTCTCTAAGAACGAAATAGAATTTAAAGAAGGAATGCGTTGGATTTAAAAGAAATTCGATGGTTAGATCTTTGTTTGAACTTTAAACTTTTTCTACAATCAAAATGCGACATAGATTATGTCATATAAAAATTTAGTATTTTTCTGGATCAGTTTACTATTTTTAATTCATTAAGTGTGTTTGTAGGATTTATATTGAAATAGTTCAAATTTGAACTGCAACTGCATGAAATAATGAACCAAAATTAATAGAAAAATCATATTCATTTTTTGAGTCCATTTGTAGGCCATACCAACTAAATGGAAAGAAATTTTGAAAAATCTAAGTTATGACACTTGATTGGTAACGTGGAGCTTAATGTTTTTTAATTCTAAAAAAAATCAAATGAAGTCTAAAAAATATCCGAATTCATATCCGTCGGATACCAGCGATATCATATCCGTTTCCATATCCAAAAAATATCCGAATCCGAATCCGTATCTGAAAAATCCGTATCCAAAATAAAAAATATTGAAATATGTTTATAATAATTATTTAAGAATATAAAGGACTGAATTAAATATTGAAATGTTAAAAAATATAGTTTTAAAAAGGTTAAAATGTATATGCTTTTAAGAAATTATATTATCTATCACTTTAATCATTAAATAAGCCTCACCAGCCAGCCAATCGCCAAAAAATTAAACCCTACCCAGGCATCGAACTCAGACCATGAGTTTCACAATAAAAAATGAGCTTATCCACTGGGCTATTCCTTTGCATGTTGCTGTCTAGGAGTAAATGTATTATATAAGTATATTACTTCAAATATAGTGCACCTTTTGCTGAGGTTCAGTACCGTACCTCCAGCAAAATCTTTCAACCAAAAACAACAAGGAGTTGCCCTTCATTTCATTCAAAGCAGAGGGAACAAATGTTACACAAGTATCAGAAAAAAATGTCCGAAGCAGGAATCATCTAAAAACCTATTTTCACTTGGGAAAACATGTAAAAAATATGATTGATTGCAGCAGGCGTTGTCAACATTTATTTCCTTATGCAGATTTGCTAGTTCGCAGAGTAGAATTCGGATGTACAAGTCTATGTGCTACAGCCTCCATGTTCATGTTCTCCCTTTCTTCAGGTTCTACAGGGGAGCTCAGTGCTGACTCTGTAGCCTTGTTTGCACATTGTAGTTCATGTTTTACCTATGAGGCCTCCCCTGAAATTGTTAAAAATAACTTTGTAGTCCATAACTCAACACAAGCAGCAAACATATATATATGCACACAGCCACACACACTCAACAAATGTTACCCAAGCGTAAAAAAAATGACTGAAGTTGGTATCATTAAAAGTTATCAAACAACACTTGGATTTTAGGATTCCACACCCATATCAAAAAGATCTCTGGGACTAAATCTCGTAACCACATGCCATCCTTCAGTTTTTGGATCTCCAGAATAAAAAACTTTTTCTACTTGGGATGAAAAGACAAATGGATCATGATCCAATTTCTCTCCACTGTGTATCTTCTGAGAGAAATTTACAAGGCTAAACCCAAACTCATCATTTTTCATACCAGCTCTATGATGGACATCGTACCAATCACACCTAAAGAGCACTACCTTGTAATTTCTATATGACAACTCTAGAATATCTGATAATCTACCGTAGTAATTAACACCATCATCAGCGACATTCACTATACCACTATTTTGAGTGGAGCGACCAGCCTCACGACTCATAGTATGGAATCTGAAACCTTTAATAATATAGCCACTATAGCAAACAACCGTTTTGTTCGGTTTTGCAGCCAATGCTCTTGTCTTTTCATCTATGTCTACTCCATTTTGTAAAACCCGCATAAGATTATTGTTACTCTCTATTGTCTAAATATCTTCTTACAACAGAAACATGAATACATACATAATTATACCTTCTGTTCCAACCAATCAGCAAATCTTCTATTGATCAATCTATCGACATCGGACTGTGTCAAGGTAGTTGTATGAGGCAATTTTCTTTTCTCTCCATTGATAAATTCTCTGCAACAATCGCATATGTTAAACAATCTATATTTATATAACAGTAAAAAACAAAGAGATAGAATATGCTTGTGTTACTCACTTACGGAATTCTTCAAGTTCATCACAGTGTCGCAAAACATATATGTGCTTGTACTAAAAGCTGGTTGTCAACTCGACCTACGGTGATGGCCTTGCCAATTGGTTCACCAGCACTCTCAAACATATAAAAATCCTTTATATTATCTGAAGGTTCAGGGTTTCTAGATGGTTTTGTAAAGCGCGTAGTTACTTCTAAAAATCTTGAACAGTATGTCAGACACTCTTCTGCAAGATAACCTTCAGCAATTGAACCTTCTAGGTATGCTCTGTTTCGCACAAGTGCCTTTATCCGAACAAAAGATCTATATATAGTTACAAAAACATGTTATTTCTAAGGAATAGTGAACATAAGATAGCGAAACAACATATACATACCTCTCTAGAGGATACATTCAGCGGTAGTGCACTGGACCACCGAGCTTAACTTCTTCAACCAAGTGTACCAACAAATGCACCATAATAGTGAAAAAAGATGGAAGAAAAGTTTTCTCCATTTCACATAGTGTCATCACAATACTCTCTTGAAGTTCATCGAGCTCGGATACATCTATAACTTTAGAACACAACTTCTTGAAGAACCGAGACAACTCAATAACTATATGCATGACATCTTTGCTGGGGTAACATGATCGAAGTGCTATAGGAAGAATATCCTCTAGTAAAACATGACAATCATGACTTTTTAGACCATTAAGTGTACAATCCTTCATGTTGACACACCTAGAAATATTTGATGCATAACCATCGGGGGTCTTAATGTTTTGAATTACTGAACAAAGAATCTCCTTTTTTTCTCTTGACATGGTAAAGGGTGCAGGTGGCAATATTTTTTCCCTTATCATCTACCGTAGGGTGAAGTTCTGATCGAATGCCAATATCTTCTAAGTCAAGTCGTGCATTGAGATCGTCATTTGTTTTTGAACTAATATCCAATAAAGTTCCAATCAAATTATCACACACATTTTTCTCTATATGCATCACATCTAGATTGTGCCTTAATTTGTTGCACTCCCAATATGGTAACATAAAAAATACTGACCTCTTTTTCAACCAATCCTCAGATTTCTTTTTAGACTTACTTGGGCTATCACTTGATTTCTCCTTGCATGTCTCTCTCTTACGCTTGAGTTCTTTATTGCTCCCTTTGTCATTACTATTGTTTTTGGCTTGTTTTTTCCTTTTTGCCATCTTTGCTACGCTTATCTTCTTACCAAATACAAATACTCTGCCCTGCAACATTTTCAAAACTGAAGATCCATTCAATGTAATAGATGCAGTTTCCTTCTATTCGGTGCCATCAAATTGACTATTCAATTTTTGATATATATGATTCGGTGGCAACCATCAACGATGACCCATATAACAAAATTTACCACATTTTTTAAGACGAAATGATTTTGTAAGTATAGCACAAGATGGGCATGCGTATTTCCCTCCCGTGCTCCAACCATATAGGTAAGTTAATGCAGGAAAATAATTCAATGTCCATAATAGTGCTGCTCGAAGAGAAAATTTCTTTCGAGCTGAAGCATCATAAGTTTCCACACCTTTCCATAGTTGCAATAGCTCATCGACAAACAAATCCAAATATATATCTATATCATTCCCAGGTGAGCTTGGTCCTGGAATGATCATGGATGAAATTAACGATGTTTGTTTCATGCAAATTCAAAGTGGTAGATTGTAAGGAATAAGCATCACTGGCCAAGTGCTGTGCTTTGAACTCATATTCCTGAAAGGGTTGAATCCATCACTTGCAAGACCAAGCCACACATTGCGGGCATCAGCATAAAATTCAGGATAACGAGCATTAAGATCTTTCCAGGCCTCACCATTAGCAGGGTGTCGTAGCAATCCATCTTTTGTATGACCCTCCTCATGCCAACGCATCTTCTTTGAAGTTTGGTCAGTTGAAAATAATCTTTGGATTCTTGGTATTAATGGGAAATAATGCAACACTTTAGCTGTTTTTTTCCTTTTGATTCAATTGGACACCCATTCTTATCAGTTATCCAACGGGATGAACCACACACATGACAAGACTCTTGGTTAGCTCTAGTACCTCGAAAGAGCATGCAATATTTAGGACAAGCATGGATCTTCTGATATTCAAGACCTAAACCACGTATGATTTTTTTTGCTTCATAAGAATTTCTTGGTAAATCTGCCTCCTAAGGAAGTGCATTAGATAGCAGACCAAGTAGTGCTGTAAAAGATTCTTGTGTCCATCCATGCATGCATTTCAGGTGATACAATTTGACCAAGAATGATAACTTCAAAAATTTATCACACCCATTATATAGTTTTGTCTTTGCATCCTTTAATAAGCCTGTGAACATATCTTGTTCTCCTCCAGTATGATCATCTCCAAATATATTATTCCTATCCTCAGCCATATTACACTCCACACTACTGGAGTCAAAATGAATATCATCATCATTAATAGAAGCACTTGATAAAGATAATAAGCTATCTTCCTTGCCAAATGCAGCGTTTAGGAGTCCTTCCATGTCATCCGATCTTCCTTCAACATCTTCTACAACATTACTCTTGTGAACACTAGAAATAGAAATATTCCTAGAGTTGTCTGATACATGAGCAAATACTAATGATGGTGCATCATATTTCTCGCCATGGTGGATCCACTTGGTATAACTTTGAAGTATTCCAGCACATCTCAAATGTGTTTTAACTCTATCAAAATTTTGTGTTATTCTGTTTCTACAATCTATGCAAGGACAAAGGACATTGGCATCATCTAGAACATCATGAAATGCAACGGATAGGAAATGAGCTACACCATCTTTATATGTAGTAGATGATTTGGGTTCACTCATCCAACCTCGATCCATCGCTAGTTATATGGTAGGCTGTAGCAATAAAGGGAAAACATCAACCTTGTAATCATCCTTGGAAAAACATCAGATGATAATCAACAATTCTTTCAATCTTTATGTGTAACTCATTGACTGATTCATATCCCGCCAAACTGGAATGGATTTTTTATGTTTCCCGAGGTTTATTTTCAAGATACAATTATCTACAGTACTGCTAGTACAAGACTCCTCCAAAATTACCAAACATACTAACAGCGGTACTGTCTATCATTTTAAAAGACTAAAAGCTGTGATGTAAACTGCAGATAAAACATACGAAAATGTTTAAACTGTATGGTTTCATGATAAAAAAGGTCTACGGCTTTTGCCTCTGGTTCCTGTGAGTTAGGAAAATTGGCACAAATAACTAGATGGCCAAACATATTACCATGTACGCAGGCAGGTTATGGCGCTGCAACTCTTCATATAACTAAGATACCATGTGCTTGTACATCTCCTGCAGTGAAAACATAGAATAAAATTGAAAGTAAAATAAGCATAAAATATGAAAAGCATTAGCTTAAGCAGGTCTGTATGGTTTGAAGTTAGCTAACCTCAATACAATAGATAGCAGCTTCTCGAACACTTTGATTAGAATCATTCATCAATTGCAAGACCTGCAAAGCCAAAAAAAAGCTTAGCATGTCTATCTATTAAAGGAAATAAAGTAGAAGATCTGCATATGAGAAAATACAAAATGAAGCATAGTCTTACAGGTGAAAGAAGAACTCGTTGCAAGGGGAGCTCAGTAGAAACAAAAAGTCCAACTGCAGTTGTCACTATACATACAAACTCCTCCCGAACCCTCCAACTCTTGTGAGACTAAGCATAACTTCTAGCTCTTTCAACTATGATTGTTGATGAACAAACCTGAGATAGAGAGAAGAATAAGCCAAACATGTTAGGCTTGATAGTTCATACCTTGGAAGTCATACGATAGACAAGTGAAAGTTATTTAAAAAACAGTAGGCTAGCATTGTATAAATCAACATTAGTAAGTTAAAGAAGAAAGATATCATATATTTACATGATAACATTAAACATTACAATATCAACACTATGGGATGGCGGTGGCGGCTGGCTGGGCGTGGGGCCGAGGCAGTGGGCCGGCGGGGGT
>KE371298.1:31122-43556 GCA_000418225.1 Zizania latifolia
ACCGGTCGGGGGGGGGCAGCTGCAATGATAGGGGTAGTGGCCACTGACGTAGTGGTCTTCACTACCGCTGCCGGACCAACTACGACTGCTCAAGCCCCCGAGGCCCACCCGGTGGAGGCCTCGTCTATTGGGGAGCCGACCACGGCTGTGCCGAGCAGCGATGCCCTGACCGACGTCGGAGCCGTGCTGACCACGGCTGGTCTGACAGGCAACATGGCGATGGGGGAGCAGCCGACAGCTGACCCCCGAGTGGAGGAGCAGCCAAGTGCCGACCCCGCTATGGGGGAGGCAGAAAATTTGGTGCCACCTACACAGTGGAGGCTACGTGGTCGGGAGGCGGACCTACCCCCGTTGCTGATGAAGTGCAGCGGGAGGTGGTAGAGTGCTATGACGCGCTAAGCCGTCTCGGCCACGTGACCAGCGTAAGTCATGCTTACATAAATCTTTGTTTGTAATCCGTCACTTGTAGCTGACCTTGTACTTATTGCAGCATGTGCTTAACCGTATGGTCGGGTACCTCGGCCACAACCTAGACTTGGGAGATCTCAATGCCCAAGTTTAGCGACTGACGGAGCAGCTGGCGAGGAGGGAGGTCGCTTGGAGGATGGCGGAGAGGGATAATGAAATCCTCCACGTCCAGTTGGACATCCGGTCCTCCAGTACGTATTTGGCCTCTTCAGAAATTGTTGGCGATGTTTATTGTATCTGTTTAAACATTATGATGAATAGACTGGGTGACCTTGGAGGCGCAATTGGCGACGGCGACTGCTATGGCAGAGCGCTCGGTCACTTCGGCGGAGTTGGCCGTGGCCGAGCGTGATGAAGCCAATGAAAGCACAGCAAAAGCTAAGGCCAAGGCTACAGCGCTAGAGAAGAAGATTGCCGCAGCCGAGGCTGCTGCCACAGTCGCACAGAAGAAGGCCGATGAAGCAGTCGGTGAGTATAAAAGTACGGTCATCCAATATTGTCTTCAATAAGTTTGAATTAAAATATTATCTAACGCTTGTGTTGATACTTTGCGGAACTGCATCGGCGGGTGAACGCTCAGTTCGTCGACCTGGAGTTGCAGTTGAGCAGCACTCAAGCGCAGCTCGACCACTGCCGGGCGGGGGCCGAGGTACTTATCAAGATGATTGATGGTGAACCTGCCAACATTGAGTGGACAATGGAGCATTTTTTGGAGTGGCTCCAAGGGTCGGTGGCACGTCTATGAGGCCAAGCCTGGGACTTCATGCGGTCGACGGCCACACACGCACTCGGGATAGTCCAAGCGCTATACCTGACTGCTCGGATGGATCACATCCAGGCGGGGTGGCCCACGAACGTAGAAGAGTCCGACGTGGAGCGGATCTACACGGAGGTGGAGGATACGGTGGCCGTTCTTGTCTAAGATTTAGAATCATATCCTGAAGAACCTGCCGAATAGAGTAGACATGTAGAAAGGAACACCATGTATATATAGTTTAACTTTCAATGAAATGATATTTTGAAGTTTAAATTGTTCTGTGTCTGACCATTGTTATCTAATTTCCGAGTGATTGGTATAGTTGTAGTTCGTAGCATAGGGAAACTGAGCCGTGTGCACGCGTATTGAACGTGCAGCTTCACAAGTAGTCGGAAATAACAAAATAAGGAGGTTGGGCAAACAGCATAGCGAATGGCGAGCCCCGAGTAGGTAACAAATCTCAACTATAACTCACCAAAGCTAGAGCGGGTCATAGACTTTGGGTTAGAGTGATGAGAAGGCAAGCACTCGGGGTTAGGCGGGTGAAAAGAAAAAATGATAATAATAAAAGATTAAAAAACATCTTTATTAACCCAGAATAAGGATACGTAGCTTATAACATCATGGGTAAAAGCGGCGAAGATGCTCGATATTCCAGGAGTTAGGGACACGTTGGCCGTCTTCGTGCATCAGTCGATAAGAGCCTGGTCAGGTTACTTCTACTATAATGAATGGACCCTCCCATAGAGCAGAGAGCTTGTGAATACTAACCACAGACTGTACTCGGTGTAGGACCATGTCGCCGACTTGAAACAACTGGCCATGTACGTTGTGGTCGTGATATTGGCGTAGAACTTGCTGGTACTGATCTGACTGAATGGCTGCAGCCAAGCAAGCTTCTTTGAGACTGTCGATGTCCTCTTCTCTTGTTTGTTCGGCGGCACCCTCATCATAATGTTGGATCCTTGGTGACTCATGAAGCATATCTACTGGCAAAATGGCCTTCGACCCATACACTAGAAAAAACAGAGTCTGACCGATGGCTCGACTAGGCTAAGTGCCAAGTCTCCAAAGAACTGCTGACAATTCCTTCATCCACCGACCACCATATTTATTGAGAGGGTCAAAAACTCAGGCTTTTAAACCTTGTAGTATCATGCCATTAGCTCATTCACATTGACCATTTGCCCTTAGATGTGTCACAGATGCATATTTGATTTGAATACACCGGTCTTCGTAGAATTTTCAAAAATCATTGCCGTTGAACTGAGTGTCAAGATCGGTAATAATCTGGTTAGGAACACCATACCGATAGCATGTACCTTGGATGAACTCTGCGGCTTTCTTGGCTGTGCTAGTTTAGAGTGGCATAACTTCGATCCACTTTGTGAACTTGTCAATTACGACGAATAGGCGATCATATCCCTAGGGGGCCTTCTGGAATGGCCCGACCATATCAAGCCCCCAGCATGCAAATGGCCACGAAAGGGGAATGGTCTGGAGAGCTTGAGCAGGGAGATGGTGTTGTTTGGCATAAAATTGACATCCTTGGCAGCTCCTGACTAGTAGCTTGGCATCTTCATTGGCAGTCGGCCAATAAAAGCCTGACCGGAAGGCCTTGCCGACCAGTGTCCGAGCGCCAGTATGATTTCCATACAAGCCCGAGTACACTTCTTTTAGTATATCCGACCCTTGGGATCGAGTGACGCACTTCATGAGCACTCGGGTTGAGGTGGCCCTCTTGTATAATTCTATGTCTACAACAACATATTGCTTGCTCCTTCGGGCAAGGAGGATAGCTAGGTCCTTGTCTTCAGGAGCTTTGGCGGTGAGGATGAAGTCGATGAAGGGTTGGTGCCAGTCTTCAGCATCTTTGGTGATAACCAAGACAGAAGGCATTTCCTTGGTGTTCAAGGGTTACGCTTCTTCAGCTTGAACCATCGGTTTGTAGAGTTCTTGGAGAAAAACACCACTTGGCACTAGTGCTCGAGAAGTTCCCAACTTGGCGAAGAGGTCGACGGCTGAGTTCTCGTCCCGGGGGACGTGATGGAACTCGAGGCCATAAAATTTACCTTCTAACTTGTGAGCCTCCATGCAATATGCACCCATTTTATCGCTGGTGTAGGACCAGTCTTTATTGACTTGGCTAATGATTAATTTGGAATCTCCATATACCATCAAGCGTTTAACTCCAAGGGAGATAGCAATCCACAAGCCGTTGATGAGTGCTTCATACTCGGCTACATTGTTGGACGCTACAAACAGAAGATGAAGAGCGTACTTCAGGCGTTCACCTTAGGAGGAGATCAGAAGTACTCCAGCACCTGCTCCATCGATGTTGAGGAAGCCATCAAAATACATGACCCAATGCTCTAGGGTCTCGGCGGTCGGCGGGATTTGAACCTCTGTCCACTCGGCGATGAAGTCAGAGAGAGCTTGAGACTTGATGGGCGTTCGGTGCTTGAAGTCGAGGGTATACTCACCCAACTCAATGGCTCACTTGACAATCCGACCAGTAGCGTCCCGATTGCGGAGAATGTCGCCGAGTGGAAATTCCGTAATAACGTCCACCGAGTGCGCCTAAAAATAATGCTTAAGCTTCCGGGCGGTGATGAGCACGGCATAAAGGAGCTTCTGAATCTAAGGGTACCGGACTTTTGATGATCCGAGTACCTCAGAGATATAAAATACACCGGTCATTGAACTGGGTAGGCGTGGCCCTCCTCTAGGCGCTCGGTGATCATGGCGGTACTGACCACATGTATCGTGGCAGAGATGTAGATGAGCAAAGTTTCTTCAGGGGTCAGCGTAACCAGAACAGGCGGCGTGGTGAGAAATTTTTTGAGGTCGACGAACGCCTGGTCGGCTTCCGGAGTCTAATTAAAATTGCCCTCTTTTTTTAATAATTTGAAGAATGGCATTCCCCGCACGTCGAGTCAGGAGATAAAATGCCCGAGTGCCGTTATGTAGCCCGTGAGGCATTGAATATTCTTCACACTGGTCGGCTTCGCCATGTTGATGATCGTCGATATCTTCTCTGGATTGGCTTCAATTCCCCGACTGTTGACAACAAAACCAAGTAGCCTCCCAGTCGGCACCCCGAATACGTATTTGTCCGGGTTGAGCCTCCATCGGAATTTGCAGAGATTGTCTATAGTCTCTTGGAGGTCAGGAATTAAATCTTCCGGATCCTTTGACTTGATGACAACATTGTCCATGTAGGCTTCCACGTTACGTCAAATCTGGTCAATGAGACAACATTGTATGGCACATTGATATGTAGCCCCTGCATTCTTGAGCCCGAAGGGCATTGATGTATAACAATAGGCGCCGAATGGAGTGATGAACGATGTCTTCTCTTGATTTTCTTCCTTAAGGCTAATTTGATGATAGCTCGAATAGCAATCCAAGAAGCAAAGAAGGGAACAGTAGGCTGTGGAGTCAACCACTTGATCAATGCGCGGCAGCGGAAAAGGATCTTTTGGACATCGTTTATTGAGATCGGTGTAGTCAATGCACATTCTTTATTTCCTATTTTTCTTTTCTATAAGGACTGGGTTTGCTACCTAGTCAGGATGATACATCTCTTTAATGAACCCTTTACGCTCTTTACGCTCTTGGGTGAATCAGCGCATCTTCTGCTTGACCGGCTTGGCGGTAGGAAAGACATGGAGTTCATGCTCGATCAGCTCCCTTGGTACGCCTGGCATGCCGGAGGGGAGCCAGGCGAATATGTCGATGTTGGTACGGAGGAAGCTGACGAGCGCGCTTTCCTATTTAGGATCTAGCGCTATCCCGATGAGTGCCGTCTTGGAGGGGTCGGCGTCCGAGAGCTAAATACTCTTGTACTCAGCGGGCGACGATGACATGCCCGATGTTGATGTCGCGGTGGTCGGGATGTCAAGGTTGGCGGTCAGCGTGGTCTTGGCCGCCTAGACGGTCTCTTCTATTTGAATAGAAATATTCACCGCTTCTCCTAAGGCGAGGCTTTCCTGCTCGCAGGCGTGGGAGGTGGCGACATCTCCCTTAACAAAAAAAGCCCCCGCTGGTCCTAGAACTTTGAGGATCAGGTATGTATAGTGGGGCACCGCCATGAACTTGGCAAGGGAGGGCCTATCAAGCACGGTGTGATAGGCAGTCTCAAAGTCAGCGACGTAGAATTTGACGTGCTCGGTCCTAAAATTGTCCCGGTGCCAAATGTCACCGGCAGAGTGAGGGTGCCGAGTAGAATAGAGGCCTTCCTAGGGACAATCCCATAAAAAGGCGTATCCGTCTTCTGAAGCGCCGACTCGTCAATGCCGAGTGCGGAGAGAGTTCCCTTGAACAGGACATCAAGGCCGCTGCCACCATCAATTAGCATCCTCTTGAGGCGCACCTTCAGGATCACTAGGTCGACCACTAGTGAGAATCGACCCGGCTTGGCGACGTTCGTCCACTGGTCATCCTGACTAAAGATAATCAGGATTTCTGACCACTACAGGCGTTCGATTGCCCTATCGCTGATGGTGTTAACGCGACAAGCAAGCAGCTTTTGCTAGCGCTTAGACTCTGCCGCAACCGCTCCACCAAAGATCATGGAGACCGTCCGAGCAGGCTCTTGGAAGTTATTTTTGGCCATGGGGTTGGCATCCTTGTCCTCCCAGTGAGTCTTCTTCTTTTTATCATCCCGGCGACGCTTGTCTTGCTGGGGATTTTATTCTGTCTCTTTGATCATTTGGTTCTGCAGCTGGTATCTTCGGTGAGTGGTGTGGTTGCTATTGGGATAGAAAATGCAGGGCTTATCCAGCATCTCCTGCATCACCGAATTCTCCCGTCCTCAGGATTGGGGTTTCTTCTTGACAACCATGACGTGCTCAGATTTTCTCTTTTGATCTTTCGATTGATAGGACTCTGGTTTGTCACGGTCATCACGCCACGGCGATCGGCAACAGTCCTCCGAGCGCTTCTTGTCTTTGCGGGACTCCCGAGTGGTCGGGTGCATCTGCTCCCGCTCGGCATCCTCAGCGTTGGTGAATTGCTCCGCGGTGGTGATCATCTTGCCTAGCGTCGCTAGCTCATTCATCACCAGGTGGCGAAATAACTCTGACGGCTTTCTCAGTCCATCCTAAAATATAGACATAACGTCAATATCGGAGATGCTGGCGACGGTGTTCCGTCACACGGAAAAGTGGATAATGTAATCTCGGAGGGACTCATCGCTCTTCTGGTGTATCTGGCGCAGGTCATGCCGTGAGGCCAGCCTTTGCCAGGTGTCTTGATAGTTGGCGATGAAGACATCGCACAGCTGATCCCAGGAGTTGATGGAGTTCTCCTGGAGCCCTACCAACCAGCTGATGGCGGTTGGTGAGAGCATGACAGGGAGATAGTTTGCCATGACGTCATGGTCCCCTCCCGCTGCTCGGATGGCCGTGTAATATAGCTGCAGCCATTGGGAGGGATTGGTCTTGCCGTCATAGGGCTCGATCCCTGATGGGCGAAAGCCTCTTGGCAATACCACCCGCGCTCGGTGAAGGCTAGGAAGCCGTTGTGGTGAGAGTCGACGTCCTCACGCCGGCTAACTCCTGGTGTCTCGTGGCTCTGATCAAAGCGCTCCAGGCGATGGAGCTCATTGCGCTCGCGCCGTCTGTGGCTGTGAGAGATGATGTTGCGCGCATCACGTGCCTGGTCGATAATTTCACGGGCATCACCCGAGAAAGATCTTCCCTAGCGATCGCTCGGTCGGGAGCATCGTGACCGACTGGACAGTTGGAGAGTAACGTTATGGTCAGAAGATCGCGACCGCGTAGACGGCGCTGCCTCGGCAAGTTGGGCGGCAACAGCCTGTGTCATCGCCCGAGCCCTCTGGAGCTCGGGTGTATTTGGGAGGGCAGAGAGTGCCCTCTCAGTGGTGACTAGGTTCGTCGTGGGAGTACGATATACGGGGTGACCTTCAAAGTCCACCGTATAGGTTTCTTACATGTCGTGCCATGAGGTTCCGGCAGCTTGAGCTCTCCCCCGGCGAAGTGAGTGGGAGGCATTGCGCCTCCGATGATCCCACCGGTGATTGCTAGACTCGGTGGAGTTGGTGGTGTGCTCGTCGTTAGAGACGATGGCCGTCATCATCATGACAGCGTTCGTAGGAGGAAGCATCGGGATGACTGTCATGCCCTGCCTCCTGGTCCGCGTAGAGGCGACCTTGGTGAATTGGCATCGTCGGACCGTGCGTCCACCTGAATTGGCGAAGATGACGAAGTCGCCGGGGGAGTCGTTGGAGACGGGTTGACGCACGGTCGATGGAGCTGCACTCTTGGGTGCTGAAGCCACTTTGGCATGGTGGCACGCCGCGTTCCTAGCCACAGGGCGCACAGGGAGTGTGCGCGAAATCCTCGCTTGGCCGACAGAGGCATTGGAAAGGACAAGTTGGCGCATGGAATCGCCAACAAAGGTAAGGCTCCTGAGGGTGATGACAGCACCGATAGGAACCTTGGTGTTTACCTTGCAAATAACGGCCATTAGATCTGATAGAAAGAGAATTACGCAAAATCTTCCCCTACCTGGCGCGCCAACTGTCGTTGCGTAAGAACAATAGTATCCTATGGGGTTACCCACGGATAAGATTTGTGTAGGTGTATAGGGAAGATTGTGATCGCGATTCAATGGTTGCCTCACAACAGTAAGAGACAGAGATTTTTAGACAGGTTTGGACCTCCCTGAGGATAATAACCCTAGTCCTGTGTGTTGGAATATGTGCAAAAGAGCCTAAAAAGGATCTTATGCGAGTACGTGTATGTCTAAAAAGACGTCCCTGTAAGAGGTACCCTCGGCCCCTTTATATATTGCAAGGATCAGGGGGTTACCGCTTAGGCCTTAACATCTCCATTAATCCCATTTACTATGGTTTAAATCATCTAGGATCGTGGGCTAATAAATATAGCGTTATTGGCTACATTGATGCCGAGATAGTAGAATTGGCTGCTCTGTCGGCTCCTTCATTCAAGCTCTTCGATTAGCTCCGTGAAGAGCACGCAAGACACCCTGTGATTCAGGCACTGAAGGAGCAATTGCACGTAGGCGACTTGACTGGGCCATGGAAGTGATTGATGGTGTTCTCACTTTTGGTGGCAAGGCATACTTACCCCCTGATTCTAAGATGCTACAAGAGGTTGTTGCAGCCACACACTCGGCTGGACATGAGGGGATACAAAAATCTATGCACCGCGTGAAGGCTGACTTCCATACTCTGTGTTTACGCCAAGTGGTTCAAGAGTATGTCCATAGCTACAACATATGCTAGTGCAACAAGGTGGATCACCTACACCCTACTAGCCTTCTGCAGCCCTTGTCAGTTCCTTTACTACCCACCCGCTCTAGCGCCGCCGCCCACCTGCTCTGGCTCTGCTCTAGGCGATGCAGGGCTAGATGAATAGGATGGGCAGTGTTTTGTTTAGATATCTAAAGTATGGGCATAATGGTAAAATAACGCCAATCCACCACTTGGATGCTGACATTGCAGGTGATTTGGTATGTCTGAGCTACAAAGTAGCAAATAATTAGGTTCCTCATGTTAAGAGTAGCAAATAGTTAATTGCAACGAAGATGGTGGCATTTGAACAGATACCATTTTTTAGAGTGACAAATAGTTAAATTTCCCTCCTCATGTGTCTTGTGTTCTCCAAACGCCCGGCCAAATCAGGGTAACCACCAGAGTCCAGTCTGTAAACGCTAGTTCTCTGCCATCAGCCATCGTTGAGAAATTCCTATTGGCTTTTGTTAGACTAGTCTTGTGGCATGTTAGTTTTGAGAGGCTGCTGAGAAGATTTGGCTCAAGTGAGAGACGTTTAGTTTACAGGCTCACGACCAGCTCATAGGAGTGAACTAGCGTTAGAATTGTTGCAATTTTATTGAAATCATTCCCTCCCGATGGACCATGTGTGTGTTTGTTGGTGTTTTTGTATGTAAGAAGATCACTTTTTGCCCTGCAGGCTGCAGCTGAAGTATAATTGCCACCCTGAACTTCAATGTTGTTTAATTTTCATCCCTCATATGTGAAAACCAGTGAAAATTGCATGAAAGCTGTTTTCTTGAGTGGTTTTGGGTTATTGCCATATCACCAACCTTTTTCAACACATGGCATCCACATCATCTCATTTGGAAAAAGTGCAGACGATTTCTTTTCATAAACCAAGTTGGTCCATGCTATACATAGGATGTCATGTTACTAGAACCACCTCTAAACCCATCCTTAGGAAATAATATGTCGCACTAACTTGTAATCCTTTTTTACCTACAGTTCTTAATGCCGGAGTTGCAGGCTATTGCACTGGCCTTGCCCTGAGTTTCATAGTAAAGTTACAGCAAACAATGAATAGATGTGAAAATTTTCTTCATGTTGTGTTGGGGAATATGTGGTATGGCGTATATTTATATGATTGGCTATAAGTATGCTGATATTGTATTGTGTATTTCTGTTATCATACACATATTATTATATTATCCGATAATTTTAATTCATTTATGACCCGAATCTGTCCTGACTTTGCACCGATTCCGACGTCCGAAATAATTTGCTCCACATCCACATCCGTACTGAATCTGAATTCTCAATAAAAAAATGTATATGATATGGTATGAATATTATTCGTCCGAATCCTATCTATTTTCACCCCTAGGGATAGGTTGAAACAAGCTATGCAAAATAGATTTGTCCCTTCTTATCAACGGGAATTACGTAGGAAACTCTAGTGTTTGGACCAAGGTAACATGTTTGTGTAGAAGTATTATGTAGAACTTCAGAAGGGAATCATTTGATGTGGCATAGAGGAGGACACTGAGGATAAGATTTATCGCTTCTATGGTGGTTTGAGACGTAAGATTCAAGATATTATTTATTACAAAGAATATAATACTATCAATCATTTGTTCTAGCTTGCTATGCTTGCAGAGAAAGAATGGCAGAGAGACAAGATAAGGCAAAAGTTTCCTATCCACCAGCATCGGCCAGGCCATCGTCTTCAAGTATTTGTCTTGCATCTGCGTCAGCACCAGCGAGCACACAGCCTTCCACCTCCACACGAGCTGATGAGTCAGGTAAAAAGTCATTACAGGCACCCATCGAGAGTGCCTCATCAGCTGCAACCATGGGTCGCCCTTAGGAATATGATTATGATGCACTTCACAATGGTAGGACTAATTAATACACTCTTATGTATAAGGGTATGAAAGTTACTTTGTTACCTTTAACTCTCGATGAGGTTGTTAAAGATGATAGGGAGAGGGCTGCTAATGAGAGCAAACAACTTGACGCTAAATCTAAAAATCAGCAAGAAGTCAAATTGAAAGGTTCTGCTATGCTTGCAACTAAAACTGATCATGCTAAAATTAATAACCATGGTTTGTGCTATTCTTTGATTTGCAAGAATGCTCCCTTTCCTCTTAATGATATAGCTTATACCTTGCCTCATGTTGAACTCAATGAATATAAATTTTTCTTGCCTCCCGAGTTTGGGATTAGTCCACCTTTAACATTGCAGAATTAAAGCTATATAAGCAATATAGGAGAGGAAAAGATAAATTTGAGTTGAGGACGACTCTACTTCAACAGAGAGAGGATGATGAGGACATCACTCCTACATATACACACGATACCCCTTAGGTAGCTATGCAAGATCCATCACTAGAGCTCGGGTACGGCGATTAAATCTCCATGTAACCTCGTTCTTAAGTACCTCTTTATATATCATTGAGAATAGATTGTAACCTAATAATGATATTATTATTAGAAATTATGGAGAGGACCAAGAAGTGCATGGAGACAAGCAAAGAGGTGGAGAAGAACCAGCAATGATGTCCAAGTCGAGTTGGAAGTCCAATCCACTTCCAGCTTAAGTCCATCTCGGATTCCAAGAGCAGCTTGAACTAAAATCACCACCTAGGCCACATCTAGACTCCATTTTTGACGTTCCACATATGCACGAAAAGATAACTTCAACATCTTTCCAATGGCACTAGTTTTATGTCAAAATTCCTCCTAGATCAGTAGGAATGGTCAAAAAAATGAGCATCCAGATTAGGGTGCTGTTTTGCTGTCTTATTGGGCCTTTGGGCCGTGTAACGAGTTGAGCCCATTAGGGGTGCATCTAGAATAGATATATAAACTTGGCTTGCAGCCATCTAGGGTTTCTTGGATTTATTTATACATTGCTTTGACATCTGCCGCATCGCCGGTTTTGTGAGTGAACTCCAATTCGTAGATTCCAATTGAATTTTCCTGTTTCAATTGCGTTTTCTGCATCCTTGCTTGTGTTCTTCGATTCACAGGCAAGGATTAACCTTCGTGATGAGGTCAATCAGGCTGCGCACGGTTGATAACAAGTGGAGAAGTGGTGCTATGATTACAGGGACTCGATCTCGTTGATCAGAAGCTGAATCGTGTGTATTTCTTCTTCACAAATCGTTGTTTATCATCCACCTAACAAAAAATCGGGTACCCTGCCCTCCATCAGCCGGCGTGATAGGGAGGTGCAGGGAGAGGCTACCTATGAGAGGTGGAGGGAGGGGTTGGGCATGGTGGCTAGAGAAGAGGATGGCAAGGTTAGGGTTTTATTTTTTGGATTGGTTTATATACCCATGGTAAACGAGTAAACGGGTAAAGCGTGTTTACCCGTCGGGTATAAGTTTTGAACCAGTAACATACCTACAGGTATAAAATTAGGAACATATCTGACTCTAATAGAATTTTTTACCCACAGATAAATGGGTAGACGAATAGAATTGCCATCCCAGGAGTGATTTGGAATATTTTCATAATACCCCTACTTCAACAATCCAAGATTGTTTACATAAAGTGGATGCTTGTCATGATTTGCAAGCTTCGGTTGATCCTGAGGCTGATCCACGTTATGTGGCATGGATCCAACGGCTATGAATCACTGATATCCTTTGCCCAACGACATAGATCATAGTTAGCAACATTTTTCAAATTAACGATAGGGATGGAAATGAGTCGAGCCAAGCCGGCTCGGGCTCGGCTCCGCCAGTCTACCGAGCTAATAAACTAGCTCGGCTTAGGCTCGGCTAAGCCTCGAGTCGACTTGGCTCGGCTCGCAAGATAGCCTATTCTCTAGCGCAAGATGCAGTGACTAAATCCGAAGAGGCTAGAGACGGGAGCCAGGTAGAGGCCACGTGGGCGCCAAGGCATAGCGGTAGTGGTGGTGGGAGTAGGAGTGGCAGC
>KE371299.1:0-11133 GCA_000418225.1 Zizania latifolia
GCAGCCAGTAGGCAGAGGGCAGGCGGTGGCAGCATGGTGTGCGTGCGTGCGGCGTGAGAAAGAGAATAGGGCTTGCACAACTATATATATACCCCTTTTAATCCGACGGCCGACGTTAAACCACCCGCTACGATCTCATCTGAAATCCGATTGCAACAAATAAATATAGAAATAGAACATACTCGATAAGCACTACGCAACCACGGAACCCGATCGTTCATCGGAGCAATGGTTAAAAAGTTGTATTTTTTAGTATTTATTTGAAACCCTGGATATTAAGGCATGGGGCGATGACGGCGGCGGCAGCGACGTCCGTAGTGGTGGCTCAGCATTGGGCAGCGCGACACAAGCAGTATATAGTGTGTATATATATAGTATATAGACATATATATATATACAAATATATATATATGTAAATGTACCCACTATTATATATATAAAGTGATAACTTTTATACTATGTTATCTTCTTTTGCCGTGTGTAATGAAACAAAAAATTGCGTATGATGCAAATTACAAGAAAAAATAGTGAAAATTAAATTAAACTTTACCTGTCTACATCAGACAGAAATAATAAATTAGACTTTACCAGTTATCTATCAATGGACCAGAATTTAGCGTAAATAATTAAAATTAAGATAATATTAATCTTTACTAGTTAACTAAGATCACAGTAGACAACAATTAAAAAACTCTATATTTAGTACCAGCTGAGAAGTCAAGCCGGCACTAAAGTTATGGATTTTAGTACCGGCTATGCCTCTCAGTCGGTACTAATGCATGGAGAATTAGTATCGGTTGGGTTCCCCACCCGGGACTAGATGGGTGTATTAGTGCCGGTTGAATAACCGGTACTAATGTGCCAACCTTTTAGTTCTGGATGGACAGTACCGGGTCGAAAACCGGGACCAAAAGGGGGTTTATAACCGGTACTAATGGCGCGTTCTGTAATAGTGACTAATGATTTTTATGGCCTGTCACTAATGATCTTTTTTATAATGGTATTTTAACAATGAAAAACAATTATTGTGTAAGACTTTTATATTTACATTCATAACGGTCATACGTTAAAATTGCCAATTTTTAAATAATGTCCTCAAAATAGTTTGTAAGTTTACTTTTAGGTTGTTTTTAAGCTGCAATAGAAACAAGCGGAGACTGTATTCTTAAGTAGTGGCCAAAGCATTTCTGAAGTGTGTCTTGGTCTATCTCTAAAAGAAGTGCGGCTTGCCCCACATGCCAATGTTAGCGATGGCGAAGTGGACAACTAACCAAACAGATCGAACCCTGGTCATTGCACAAATCAGAGCAAGCAGCTGACTATTTTTTTTTTTTGAGAAAAGGCTACCACGTAGCCCAGCTTTTATTGAAAGCTAATAAAGCAGTTTTACGCTGGGGACACCAGCTACATATGTTTTCAGACATGGGTGATCAAACCCAACCAAAACAGAACTACCAGGGCGAAACAAAAGCCACGAAACAGCAAGACATAGCACATCCAGCCAAACTACAATTTTTGCTTCCCAAGCACACAAGCTACTGTTTTTTCAGACTTAACATATAAAAGCCTCCACAAGATCCATGACTAGTTTGCCAAAAGCTTCAAAATGGTTGGACACCAGCAGCATCGAATCACTTCAGGAGTTCATGGGAGCGTTTGGCACATTTGCCGGCTGCGTCAGGAGCTGAAGTTTGGCACGGAGCAAGGCCAAACATTTTGAAGCTTCTTCTTTTAAGCGCACTGGCACCAGTGATAACTACAAGGTGAGAAACAGGAGTGTTTTGTGCACAACCTGAAAAATATTAGTGCAGCTAGAGTTTTTAAACACAAATTCATTACGCAACAGCCATATTGCGTAGGCCCCAGCCCTGAAAACTCCCAAGATAAGTTTCGAACTATTAGCACATCGCATCTTCCCAACAAAAGAGAGGAAATCATCTCTACTGCTTGGAGTAAACGGCCACCCAAAAGTATCTCTGAAGACACACCACAGAAATTTTGATCTAGGACATTCAAAAATCAAATGGTCAACTGTTTCAAGTTGATAGCAGATTTTGCAATTGGGATTCCCCTTCCATTTCATCCTTTTTAGTTGGGCCCCAACTTGGATTCTGCCTTTAATTAGCAACCACACAAAAATTTTCACTTTAAGAGGCATATAACATCTCCAAATTCGCATACTTTCCTTGTCAATGCACCCCCTGAACGTGATCAGCCGATATAAGGATCTTGTCGTGAAACCCTTTTTGTCCAACAGCCATTGCATCACATCCGGTTCCTTAGTCATGATAGTGTTCTCCAAAGCCTCCTTGCAGACCTCCCATTGATTTTGATCCAGATCACAAAGTGACCTCCTGAACAATGTCCCTCTTCTCCATTCCTCAAAAACTTCTGATATCGTCGCCTGTTGATCTCGACAAATATCAAACAGATTATGAAAAGTGATTTTACATGGGACCTCCCCCAACCAGGCATCATGCCAAAAAGACACGTGTTCCCTCAAATCAACATAAAAACCTCAACCTCTCTCGGCCTAGCTTTTAGCTCTATGTAGACCTTGCCAGAAGTAAGAGCAGCCTGAGGGAGATGATTGGAAAAAACCTTTCCTGATCCTATACTTCTTCCTGAATATATCAAAACACAACCCTTCACTATCACTCTCCAAATTATAAATCCATTTGCTTAACAAGACCACATTAAAGGCCTTAGTATCTAGAAAGCCTAAACCCCCATACTCCCTGGGTGCACACAAAGCTGTCCACTTGAACATATGATACTTTTTCTTGTGCTCCAGCCCTTCCCAAAAGAAATTACTCCTCAACTTGTCCAGTTTACTATGTAACCAGTCTGGAAGCATGAACACCCCCATTGTGTACATAGGGATAGCACTTAAACAGACATTGATTAGAACCAATCTCCCTCCATAAGATAGGTGGCCAACTTTCCAGGAAGCCAATCTCTTCTCGACTTTGGACACAATCCCATTAAAGTCTAACTTAGAAGGGTTATTCATGTTTAAGGTAGCCCTAGATATTTTATGGGCCAGCTACCTAGATTACAGTTCAAGCTGTCTGCAACTTTGTTGGCCTCTTCTTGAGACAAGCCAATGGTAAACACCTCACTTTTTGAGTAATTCACCTTCATGCCTGACATTTCTTCATAGCAATACAAAAGGAATTTCAAAGTTGCTAGATTCTGATCAGAAGGCTCCACCAAGAGAATCGTGTCATCAGCGTGTTGGAGATGAGTCAGCCCTTCCTCCACCAGATGTGGCACTAAGCCTATTAGGTAGCCTTTTTCTTTAGCTCTGATCAGCATTTCTGATAACTCATCCCCTACTAGATTGGAAAATAAAGGTGATAAGGGATCACCCTGTCTCACACCTTTATAGGTACGAAAGTAACTCCCCACTTCTCCATTCACATTCACAGAAACTCTCCCCCCTTCAACCACCTCCTTCATCCAAGTTATCCATTGATCACTAAACCCTTTCCTTTGGAGAACCTCCATCAAAAACCCCCAACGAACCTTGTCATATACTTTCTCAAAATCAAGTTTGATAATCACCCCCTTCTGTTTTTGACACTTCAACTCATGCAAGACTTCATGAAGTGTGACCACACCTTCTAAAATATTTCTTCCAGCAAGGAACGCTGATTGACTCTGATCAATGACTTTATGAGCCACTCTAGCTAATCTCAACGTCAAAATTTTGGTAATAAGCTTATAACAAATATTGAGAAGACAAATAGGTCTGTATTGGATAATTTTTGTGGCATCTTTTACTTTGGCGATAAGGGTAATAACACCAAAATTTAGTTTAGAGAGATTCAATTTATTTAAGAACAAGCTATCTAGCATTTCTTTAAAGATGGGTCTTAGATGTGGCCAAAAATACTTATAAAAATTCACTGAAAAACCATCAAGCCCAGGAGCAGTATTATATTTCATAGATTTTAGAGCCATATCTAACTCTTCATAGGAAAAGGCTCTCACTAGATGGGCATTATCATCATTAGACACTCTTCTATTTAGCCACGTGTCAAAACTTAGATGGATGGTGGGAGGGTTTTCTGAGCCAAAGAGATTTTTATAGAACCCATAAATGTGCTTTGTCAGACCCTCTTTATCTGAAATCTCCATCCCCTCGTGATCCAAGGACAAGATTGAAGCTTTCCTCTTCTTCTCATTTGCTATCCCATGAAAATAGGAACTATCCACGTCCCCCTGAAGAATCCACTGTTGGCCGCTTCTGTTCTGCCAGTAATAAGCTTCCTTGTTATACACCTCTAACAATGCTCTTTCCGTCTCATACCACTCCTCCTAGTCTTTTGTTGACAAGGTAGAAAACTTATCTTTTTCTTCTAACTTCTGAATTTTATCCATCAAATTCCTCTTCTGGTACACCATATCACTAGCAACATTTGCCCCCCAACCTCTCATAAGTCTTCTTAGGGATTGACCCAAGAATTGCCAATGATCAAGAATCTCTTCCTTTAATCTGCTTGGCTATTTGGACACTAGCCAAGGCTTGAACTCTTCATTATGGAGTCACATGTTTTCAAACTTAAACAGGCACTTTGTTTTTCCTGGCAGACTATCCAAATCAACCATCAAAAGATTGTGGTCAGACCCATCCTAGGAAGGTTTGAAACCAAAGAGAGAGGGAACATGGCTTCCCAATTACTTGTCATAAGCACTCTATTTAGGACTTTTCTTGTTGGATTCAATTGCTTGTTTGTCCGGGTAAACTGATCTCCCACTTTATGTAACTCCCTGAGTTCCACCTGGTCTATGAAATCATTGAAAACTTTCATCCATCTCCAATTGGGAAACCCTCTGGATTTCTCTTCTGAGTGTCTAATCATGTTAAAATCTCCCCCAATAAGAACAGGAGCACTCTGATTAATCATCTTAGATGACAATTCAAGTAGGAAACGAGCTTTACCCTCTTCAAAGGCTAGACCATAAACATTAATGAGTTCCCACTCCTTCTTACCAACCTTCATTTCCAAGGTAGAACTTACAAAAAACTCCCCCTGATGAATAGCTGTGATATTCACCATATCAAGATTCACCCCCAACAACATCCCTCTAAAGTGACCGGCCGATGGTTTAGTCAGCCAATAAAAGTCTCTTTTTCCATAGAAATAATCTAACTCCCGTTGAGTAAAGAATTCTCTCATTGTTTCCTGCAAACAAATAAAGTCAAAACTTGATTTACCCACCAATTCAGCTAGCTGTCTTCTTCTGCATTTGTTACCTAAACTAATGGGGTGAATCTCCTCTTCTATTATCTGCCCCTTTAAGACTGATAAAAGATGAACCCCCCATTTGTTGTAGTTCAGCATTCTGAAAACCCCCCGGTCCTCAACCATCTCTAATTTGTGCTCACCAGAAACCTGAGATTTGGCTAAACTAATGGCAGCCTGAGCTAATTCTTTAGCCTTAAGTAAACTAATATTAATATCAATTTCTACAGGATCATTGCCCAAGTGAACCCCAGCGTCAAAAGAAACATTAGCTAAAACTTCAGATTCAATTTTACTAAAGGAAATAAATTTGCTCATACCTGTGATGTTATTCAGTTGATCCACCCTCAGCTGAGCTTTTAGCTAGATAGGAATACCATCTCTACGAATTCTTATACTGAATCTTTGAGCCTTCATTGGTTCTTTCTTCTTCTTTATCCTTTTCTGCGTAGGAATTTTATCCAATCCAACTTCATTTCTAATGATAACACCTTCAGATTGCTTCTAATTTTGCAGCAAACCACAGACTGGAGAATCTGCTTGAGACATGATCAGATTGCATGGACTCTCCACAGGCACTATGGCCAAATGTAAATTTTTAGGTTACAACATTTTTCCTTTCTTCAGATACCTCCTCCTTTCCTCATCTATCTCAGATTTCCCCTCCTCATGTTCTGTCATCCTGAGCATATCATCCACTTCTTCACTTATGCCAAAATCAGCTTCATCTTCAGACTGCCCTTCTGTAATATCAGGAATGTTCACCTTCCCTTCACTATCAGAACTGTCATCGACACTTAAATTAGCAGGAGCTTGTTTGTTCTTTTTAGGATCATTTGCCTTGCCATCTTCTTTACAGCTCTGGTTAGAAGAAGAATCCTGATTCTCTTTCCTGGCAGATTTCTCCATCAGTCCTGGTTTGGCCTTTTCACCCTCCCCTTCGGACTTCTTTACTTTGAGGTCTTCTGGTTTTAGAAACTCATGAACTTCCTCCTTCAGCTCTGGGACCCAAGATATATTGTAGCCAATATGGTTTATGAAGACTTCAGAGCTCCCTCCTATCTTAGTAGGATCTCGACAGGAGATTTTGACCCTGACTGGTCTTGGGTTTGGTAGAGTACTCAGATCAACTTCAACAGATTTACCAATAATTGTAGCTAGTTTCTACATATCTTTTTCAGTTGCCTTCTTGCCTCTTTTGAAGAAAATTCAATGAGATATTGGTTTATGTCAATCTGCTTCACCTTCCACTCCCATTGAATTTCGAAGATGTGTCTGAGCTCAGTGATGATTTTTGCCTCGGAGCACGACCCTCCCTCCACTGTAAGCAAGCCAATCACAGCAGATGACATCAATTGGTTACTCCCTAATTCGGTTTGCAGGAAGTAAAATCCCTAACCAAGAAAACCAAAACCGCAGAGCTCCACACCAAGAGATGCATTGAGTTGATCTTCTCTCTGACTCTCAAGCAACGGGCATTTTGTAGAGATGTGACCTGCCTGCTTGCATGTATAGCACAAAGTCGGATTCTGACACTGGGCCTGATGATGACCCGTGAGACCACAATTGTAGCAGATTAGGTCATCAGTTCTCATCTCCCTGAAACCTTGTTGCTCTCGATGAATCATCGGCCCAGTACCATCTCTGTTCCGCAGCTCATGTTGCCGATCCTCTCTCTGCTGGAGATCCCCTCTCCTCCCATCCCAATCTCTACGACTCCTTTATCTGAAACCACCAGCATCAAATCTGTTGACAGCCCCCCAAACCTAACCCCTATCCATGTTGCACCTCTTGCCACCAGGACGTTCCTCTTTCCATTGTCTATCCATCGTCGACCCCGCAACCACCGAAGCAAACGATCTAGAATCCACTAACCTGGGAGTAGAGCGGCGAAAACGGCAAGTAGAAGGACCGAAACGCCTCACTTCATCATCGCTTGTAGGGAACCCTAGTTGCAGCCCCTCCTCGCACACCCACACTCCTTTTGGACACCACAGCCACTTGGAGATGTTCGAATGCTAGGAGTGGCAAAACAAATCCTCCAGGGAGGTCCCAAAAGCACGTGGAGGGCACCGATCCACTGCAGCCATCTGCCATGGTGGGGTCCGCCATTGTAGTGATCGAGCACCAGGAGAAAACGGGCGCGCTCCAATAGCTTGGGACACCAAACCTCCCCCACCAACCAGCGGCCCAATCAGGCCAGAACCAATGGGCGACGACAAACCCAATCCGCCACGCTCCAGGGAAGAGGACGAAACCCCCGAAGGCGCCGCGAAAGGATTGACGAAGACCCGAGAGCCTTCCAGACCCCTGGTCGCCCCAACGAGCTCGGCTGGCCCATCAGCGGTCTAGGTCTACTCCTTATATTCGTTATACAAGTTGTTTTAGTCTTCTCATCACGTTTGTAAATATAAGTCATTTTAGAATTTTTATACATTTTCAATCTTTTCTTGTTTTTTCTTCTTAAATAAATACTAGCACTCTCACAAATAAATAGCTTACATTTTACAAAAAATTATAAATAAGGATAACAAAGTTATTTGAGATGATTTCTTAATTTTTATGTATAAGTCTAAAACGACTTATATAAGGAATTAGAGTGTGCATCTAGCTAACTAACCAAATGAACAATTGCGCGGGCATATCAAAGAAGATTGAACAATACAGTTGGGACTAACGTTTGTAAATGAAGAATGACTAATTCATATTCTATATGCGTCATAAAAACTTTTCTTAATAATTTTTAAACAGATTAGTAATGTGAAGTAAATGTACTTTATTAATTTTGTTAGCTCTAATTTTCTGTAAATAGAATTGAATGATATTAATTAATTGATCGACCAGAGACATTATCAAAGAAAACAAGACCAAAAAATTATAAATACTAACAATATCGTACGAGGATTAGTACGTCCTGGTGGCGGAGCCGTGAGAATGTAATAATTAAATGCTAATGCTGCAGGCTGCAGCAGGTTGCAGCCAGCGGCAGTAGCTGCAGGGAGCACGAGGGTGTCAGGGCGTGCTTGTCTGCTGGTCTCCTGCCTGCCGCTGCTGCCACACTATGCTCGTCGTCGTCGTCGTCGTCGACCGGCCGACGCATACAGAGAAAGAGATGGATCGAGCAAGGAAAAAAGAAGTAAAGCAGGAGAGGCACTAGGGTAAAGGGCTCGCCTTTCCTTGCTGCACTCTGCATGTGCATGCGATCGGTCGTCGCTACGCTGAGCTGAATGCTTAGCCGCGGCGCCCGAGGAAAGCAGCAGCGGAGAAAAGCCGGAGGCGGCAGGCACGCTGCCGGCTGCGCGCCATGGGAGCCGGTGCTTCTCGTTGCTGCGGCCGCTGGTGGTGGTGGTCGAGGCTGACGCGATGCTCCTTGGCCGATGACCTACTTCGGTCAGTGGTGCACCGTTCTGTTCCTACTATACGTCGACGCTGAAAATCACCCGATCTTCTCTGCTAATCGCTTCCTCCCACAATGATTTTATATTGAAGATTCAAAATTTATTCTAATAAAATTTATTTTTTAGCTTGTCTTCATGCAAAGTTAACACGATTGATAATAGATGTTTAAATCATGATGAAATTTGTTTTAAAAAGTTTTTTAGTGAGAAAGTATTAGCTTAGCTCTTGCATGCATCGCTCATCATATTCTCTTTCCTGGGTCTTCCTATCCATCGACTTATTAGCCCATTATATTCTCTCAGACACACATCTCTCTCTAAATATATATATGTACAACAAGTATTATAAAGCAATAAATCCCTTAATTATCTAGCGCCACATATATCGCCATATCTTCTCTCCCCGGAGCTCAAACGTACGTGCGGCGTTTCTTCCTCCACCTCCGCCATTTGCCGATCGATCGGCCGACCGGCTTCTCACCGCGCCGGTCTCCAGTACGTACGTGCCGTTTCCCCTCCATCTCTGGCTGCCAGCGCCGTACGTTTTGCCTGCCATTTCAGCCTCGCCCACCGCGGTTGCCATGCACTGCTCGGAGGATTTGGCTCCTTGCATGCATCGAGCTAGCTAGCTCGTCTCCTCCGAAGTCCGATCCCCGGCTGGTCTCCATCTTAATTACCTCTCTCCTCCACGGCGGACGACGCTGCTGATCGATCAGTTAGCTCGGCGAACAGTAAGCCTGAGTGCATGGTCACTTGCCCTTAGCCACAATGCCACATCGATCCACAGGGGACAAACTCATTGAGGCAAACAATCAGTTGCAAGGCCCAACAACAGCTAGCTCTACACTCAGACAATCATATGAGAATGATGGGTGTGAGCTGCAAGATCGACGACCAAACTAAATCAAGATTCAAGAACACACATTGGCCGGCTACACACACAGTGACAGAGGCAGTGCCTACTTGCTGCCTGTGGCATCACTCATGCTCAAGTGGGCCCAACCACATCATCCTGTGCCGGCCTAGTGCTTGATCCTATATATATATACTCCAGTTCGAGCGACAACATAAACCAGGAAACCATGCAAGCATGTATGGTGTTTGAGAGCAAGGAAAAGCTCTTTGTTTAGAGAAGAAAAAATTAAGGCATGCGCACTAACTAATTAACTAGCTAGGCTTGTCTCCCTGCAAGGAAGTGACAAAGGGACAGCTTCTCCGATCCATGTTTAGGGCCCAATGAGCCCTTTAATTTACTCTAATAACTAGCCCTCCGATTTCTCATAAAAATCATTTAAGCTTTTAACTTTTTTAAATATAAGTGGTTTTAGAACTTATAATTTTTTATTTTTGTCTTTATCAAATAAGTGCTACCATATCATAAATAAATAAATTATATTTTTGAGAATAAATGAGAGACAACATAGTTATTTGAGTAGTTTTCTTAATTCTTTTGCATAAGTACAAAACGAAGTATATAAGTGTTAAAGGGAGTACAGATTTGCCTAAAAAGTAGATAATGTGAGATCGCAATTGAAGGGTTTCTATTGCATGCTGGCCTGCAGATGGGAGTTTTATAACCTTGTTCCATTAATGATTACTCTAAGCTAGCTCAAGCTTGGGATTCATGATCATAGTAAGGAAATGAAAATATGGCAAGAGACATATGGAACTCTATTACTCTAATTAGCTAGGCCTGCATGGCATGTACACACATATTACGGTTAACTAGAAAGAAGAATTGAAATAACTTCAACCCCTCCAACAAATTAAAGGAATCATTCCTTGATTACGTTATAAGGCGCACGATTTAAAAAAGATCTAAAATTTATAATTGTATACCAATAAGAATATGTTGCAGATTTTATTTATTGTACAAATTGATTCACATCTGAAATTGGGAGCACTCACGGTGAAAGCCCAGCCCAACATGTTCTGCAAATTAAGAACATGATCAAGCCCAAATGTGCCACAAAAATATGCATAAAAAGGAATAGCTAGGAAGAGTGTCAACGAAATTGGAGGGTGGACACACTAAAATTTGCAGCCAACAAATTGGGTCATTTTCCCAGTAAGCTGTACGTGCCACATTCAAGAGAGTGTTCCAGCAAAAATGTTTGTAGCTCATCTATCTGACAGATTCACGGTGTGTTCAAATCTCCAAGGAAGAAACCGTTAAGTTTTATCCCGTAGATATAACTAGAAGAAGTAAAATCATCTGACGAAATTTCAAGAGAGTTAATTGTTTGTGACTTCTTGGCACAGCACTCTCATAGTTGCCACGGTAAATTACATGCCTACATGTTAAAACACAAGAAATACGTTTTCACCGTCATTACTAATGAATGGCGATCTTACAGAAAAAACCTCCATTTTGCAATTAAGAAAATGATCCATCCATAAAATCACCGTTTTATCTTGTTATAAGTTAAACTTCAATCAATTTTATAGAAAAATATATCAACAACTATAATATCAAATTAATT
>KE371299.1:30541-43486 GCA_000418225.1 Zizania latifolia
AGGCTAGTAAAATTTATGACTACCTTGTAAATAAAAAAGTGTTGATCCGATTAATAACCCATCTTCGTTACAGGCGAGACCAACCATATATCAAGTTGTGAAGGAGATGATTGATAAGATGGGTTATGAGACAAGCTTAACTTGAAATAATTTGAAGTAAGTACATTTTGTTGGTTAGTGGTAAGTTCAAATAATAGCATTCTTATTCATTCCTTCATATCGTTGTGTTCAATTTTTCTTCCAGGTAAAACTGGTTCGGACAAACAAAAGAATTTAAGAAGCATACCGTGTTGAATTATATCTGACAAAGGAGTACGTTTTTTAAAGGAAACTGAATTCATGATCAGTGTGTACAATACTACCGTTTATCATTCTAAACTAGAAAATGCATATACTGTAGATTGGAAACCATACCGACAGTATCACCTTTGACCTTCGAACTTCAGATGCTATCAATATTGCTGTTTGCTACAAGGTATGCATGTTGAATTTCATTGTACTCTTTCGTGTCTGCCATATCATAAGATGAGAATTTCAGCAAGTAGTTCTCTGATTTTCTTCGTCACTGCCCCTTTTCCTTGTTTGAACATGGTTCATCACTTTTTAAGCTTTCATCAGTTTTGTTAGTGATTTATTTATTACTTTGTTTTCATCTTGATGAATGACCACATTTTTGGATGCTTGCACTTGTTAGTTCATAAGATGGTTAATGGTTTCAAGAAACAATGAAACATGCAAACTAAAGGGTTATTATGATCTATCACAGTTTTGTAAGTCTGGACCAAGGACAAACATACCAAGCTTATGTTTTGTAAATAGGTAGATGCACAAAAATATTTTATTTACCAGTTTATCCCCTTTTTCTCTCATTGTCAATACTATGAATTTAATAATATAATAACTCATCGCTGATCTCTTTTAACGTGAATATTAATTTATCTAATTATTTGCTTCAAGTTTAACATATTTATTATCTTTTGTTTTTACAGTAGCGTCAACACGGGCAAACTACTAGTAAATTTAATTGGAAAAGTAATTAAAATCATTATATTTCTGGCCGAGTTTGAATCCTCATCCTTAGCCATCTCTCCCTTTTCTCGTCGTAAATCTGGAGGAATCAATTATCTGTTATCATTCGCAAAAATTGAAATCGCCTTTTCAATCGTGTAGTTTGAATTCCTTTGAAAATCCTTGTATCCTGTTCTTTCTTAAAATCTCTTTGGAAATCCTTTTTTTCTTTGAAAATCCCGAAGTAAATTCAAATCCATGATTTCGTGTTCTAAATCAGAATTTCAAATTTCGACGCGAATACGAAATTTCTCAATTTTTCTGAATCATTGAATATTCTTTAAATGTTTATGATTTATTTCTTTGAAAATATGAATCCCTTGAAAATTCCCTAATTTATTCAAAAATCCAAAAGTTTGGAAACTTTTTTGTCAAAAATCCAAATTTTAATTTTGTAGAAAATATTTTCTTCCCTTCTTTCCTCTCTTTCTTTCTCTCTTTTCTTTTTTCCTCTTTCCTTTCTCTCTCTTTCCTTCTTCCTTCCTTTCTTCCTCTCTCTCTTTTTTCTTTTCCTGCCCGCAGCCTCCTCCTCTCTCCCTTTTCCTGTCCATGCCCTCTCTCCCCCAGACACCTCTTCCCCCCCTCTCTCTCCTTGCGTGAAGTTTCCATATATCGCTGCATGCAAGGCTCCAGCCCCCCGCCCTTAATCCCCATGCTAATTACTGCCAGCTGCCATCAATTTTGCATGCCATTTGATTGCTGCTGTTTCCTTCCTTCTTCCCATTTCCTTTCCTTCCCCTGGCGCTGCCTCCTTTTTCCTCTCCCGCGACGCCGCCTCCCTCTCCTCCTGTATGTTCTCCTCCCTGTGCAGCCCGGTGACGACGGGAGGCACCTAGAGCTGTGCGGCTGGGGACGGGAGAGAATGAGTTGTGTGGCTGGGGACTACAGGTGGTGAGATGGAGGAGTTAGGGTTTCTGTTATTGGGCTAGACTTTCAATGGGCTGCAGAAGTATCGGAGTATCACGGATGTATCGAAAAAGTATCGAAAATTATTTTGATTTATTTTTAATTTTTATTATTCGATACGTCGCCGATACGCGTATTGGAGGCGTATCGGTGTATCGCCGTATCGCATACGTATCAAATACGGGAACATGAGCTGAGTGAAGTATCGGTGCATCAGAGGCAGCTCCTCCTGTTACCTGCGCAGCCTCTCTCTTCTTCTCCTTGCCACAGCCCCCTCCTTCCTCCCTCTCCCTGGCGCTGCCCTCTTCCTTCTGCTCCTCTCCTCCCAGCGCCCTTCCCTTTCCTGGGCTGCCTGTGCCGCCGCCCAGCAGTTGGATCCCTGCTCACCGCCCCCTTCTCCTCTTGGCCGGAGCCACGTCGCCGCCCCACCCCTGTTCGTCGCCTCCCCAGGCTGTGCCTGCACCGCCTTGTTCCCACGCCGGCGCTGCCTCCTCGCTGCAGCAGCACCATTGTCGCCGACCCCTGCTCGCTGCTCCTGCACGTGTGTAGGCCTTCCTTGGCTCCTTGCCAACCTCTCCATCCAGAAGGGAAAAATCTAAAATCTTCAGCAAAGAACCACAAAGAGACAGGGAAGAATTACTGTTGTTTCAGGTTCCAGTTCATTGGGCACAGCATCATCGTCTCCATCACAGATGGTTGCATCATTTCTCTTTGCCCCGTTGTGAGAACTCTCACAACTCTCTCGCCTCCTCTTTATTTTTACTTCCTGTAATTTGTATCATATTGTAGCCTTTGGTTCCTAGTTCATTGTTGCTTATCGATTCGTTATGTGCGTGCCTTGATAATTGTATATCATCATGTTGCTATTATCATGTCGTTTATCGGATCCGATTCTATTCCTTGCTATCATTATGTTCCGTATCCATCAAATAGCGAAAATGAAACCCTTTATCCTTGGAACACGTGGTGCTCCCCTCGTTCTGCCGCGTTCAGTCCTGGAGATCATATATAGTTGCCCCGAGGCGTCGTTTGTCGTCATTTCGTTTCATGAACCGGAGACGCCTATTCATCGTTGTCCCTCATCATTTGTTGTGGTCGAATGCCGATGTGTTCCTCTTTCCTTGATCCAATCCATCGGTCGTAATTTGATTGATGTTCGGTAGTCGGATGTATAACATCCATCGATGGTCATCACCGATCATCGATTGTTCGTCGTTGTTAGGTGCCATTCATCGTTGAATCTCATCAATTTAATTTAACCCCTTCGACATGGTTGTGAAGGCTCGATCGGTTAAGCCTTTATGTGTACCTTTAGCTGAGTGTCTCTTTATCCAAAGTTGAATATGGACTAGATTGTTCAATGGCTGCAATCTATCCTAGCCGTTCGACTAAATCTATTCGTACCCTTTCATTTCTGTTCATTCATCGTGTTCGGTTCATCTTTTGTTCATTGGTCGAATAAAAGTGTCATTCACTGATCGCAACTTTAGTCGACCCATCCTTGGCTCAACTTAAGTTCAATCATTCTGTTTCATTATATCTAAATGAACGTGTTCGTTCGATGATCATATATCGACCGTCTCATTTAATCCAAATGAATAATCTCGCAATTATTTCCTTTAATTTGTGAATTCTCTCATTTCATGTGAATGATTTCAAACTTCTAAAATTCATATCTTTGTTGTTTGAACTCTAAATCAATCTGTTCAATATTCTAAACTCATCTAAAATCATGTTCTACTTGAATGTGTACTTGGTCCATACCGCTTGTACACTATTCGAGGTCGTATTTGTCCACTTCCGAGGAAATTCACAAGAAATATCCTATCATTTCATGTGATCTTCTAAATTCAATATCTTTTGCATCCTATCTTCGATTCACTCCATTCAAGTTCCATAATTCTCCTTAATCAATACTCTAACTAATAATAATATTTTGTTGTATTGTTTATTTGGTTTTTCTTAAAGTTTTTGTCTCATTTTGCGTGTCGTGTAGATTCTCCTTAATCAATACTCTAACTAATAATAATAAAGATTTGAAGGACCTCGCGTAAGACCTAGAAGTCTTTGTTCAAGAGTTGAAAGGTTTTTCAGAAGTACAAGAGACAAGTCATGACCCCCACCTCGATCATACTGAACCGAAGTTTTAAAATGCTAATTTTGCTTCTAATCACATATGCGCATGATTCATATGATAAAATAGGATTAATTAATTATTTGCCCATGTCCTTGTATATTTAAAACCATTGCTTTGTTGTGAACTATCTACCTTGTTCACCTCAATGCAATTTAGTTTAATAGTTAGTGCTCTATGTATTAGCACCCTTTTGCTTAGCCATGCTTAGTAATTAATGCTAGGGCTTTTAATCTTATTGGGATACAATCATGATACTCTTCCCCTATTATTCAAAAGGTCATTCTTTGGCTGCTTGTCCAAAGGAATTGCAATGTTTTGGAAATGGTTAAAATGTTGACATGGGTGGGTTCTAGGTATAAACTAGGACATTGGTTGGTCGTACCCAGGGCACTATAAGGACTGGTCTATGGGATCTATCGTAAAAGCCTTCTCATGCAAACCACAAGTCTAGTGGGTAAGATCTAGGCTGGCGTATAGTTCGTTCCAACATGATGCACTGAGCGGAGGAGTCAGAATATCACGTTGGAGGGTCTATCTCTGGTGATTTGCACTACTGGGCACAAATAGGGGCTGCGTTTTCTTGACGGGGTCTTATCTATGTCATTATGGATCGGACTCCATTGGAGCGACAGTAAAACCTAGTGTGGTTGTCCTCATATTGGGTGGGCTGTATTAAGGGCTTTGGTATGGGCTTGGTCAGGGTATCATGGTGGTACTCTGGTCCACATTGGGTCCGTACCTTGTGGGTAAATTTGTACACCTCTAATCAGAGTACAACGTATTCGAATAGTCACGCCCTCAGTTATGGGCATGCCTCGCGATGTTCTCCATAGTTGGCATAATGTTTTCCACATTCTGTAATAAATTGAATCTATGGGTTTGACCCTGTCCCAAAACAAGTTACAATTGTGCTGTTTCACTGGTGCGCCGGTGTGAGTCATGTGTGGCTTGGGCTGGGGCAGGAGGGTGAGTTAGTGCTGGTGCACTACTCAAGGTAGTGAATGAGATGTTACTTTTTAATTAATGTTGTTTAATCACTCTTAAATGCTGAACTTGTTTTAAACTTAAAACTGGCTTTATGCAAATAAACCCCTTTACTATCTCTTTGTTATTATCTTAGCATTATGTGCATTTCTGTGGCTTATTGAGTACTCTGTACTCAGTCTTGTTGACCCCCTTTAGAAGCTAGCAGAAAGAAGAAAAGAGTTAGAAGGCCTGGTGGTTTGTCCGCACTCAAGAGCCTGTGAAGATAGTGTCGTAGGCTTCGCTTGTATTCCGCTGCTATCGTTTCTTTTAAATGTAAGGCTTTACATGCCATTGTATTAATTTTCGTATTTATCATTTGTATCATGGTTCTATATATCGACTTTGTTAATGTATACCATAACTTTTCTTGAGACATGGATTAATATACGTAGTTCGGAATTTGCGAAATTCTGAGCGCGATAGTTATGGAGTAGCGTTTAGTAATCCAAAAATAAGCCACTATGCATTTGGGAACCATGGTGATTAGGGATGGCAATGGGGACCCAAAACCTGATACCCGGTGGGGCAAAACTCTATTAGGAGCTAAAAATGTGAGAAATTTAGTATCCACAGGGATAAAATCGGGCAAAAACCAATCCCCATCGGGTGAACTGGGGTGGGGACGTTCCCCAGGCCCCCGTCCGCGATTCCTCATGGGCCATGTATCCCCGAGATGAAACAACCCACAGATTGCAGGACCAGCCCAAGCGCACTATGCCCCTCCTTTGCTCACAAGCTTTACCAGCCAACAGCCCAAACAAGACACTTGATGGTTGCATCGAACTGGCGCAGCAGCCCTGTAGCTTTATCCTTAGCATTCTGATTTCTACACCACACAACCGCAAGTCACAAGTTCACAACTCACAGCTGCACGTCTGCACCGCGCACGATGGCGGTGGCCCCATGTGGCTGTGATGGTGTCCCAAGGCAGCGGCGGTGGCTCCACGCGGCAGTGGCCCCATGCGGCGGTGGTCCCATGCGATGGCAGTGACATCCTTAGGCGGCGGCGGCGGCTCCATGCGGGGCGGTAGTGGCCCCAGGCGGTGACATGGCGATGGCTCTAGGTAGTGGTGGCTCTAGGCTGTAGGGGCTCTAGGCGGTGGCGATGACTTCAGGCGGCATGGCTCTAGGCGGTGGCTGGCGGGGCCCCAAGCAGTTGCAGCGCAGGCGGCCACGACTCTAGGTAGCGTCGACGTAGGTTCATGGCAATTGGCACAGGTTTGTGGTTAGCTCAAGGGAACTCGGGTATAGGGACCCATCGGGTTCCCCATACTCGCGTGGGGATGGGGACGGGAAAATTCCCCACCCGTGTGTGGGTATGGGGATGGGGACGGTCGTTTTTGTTTGTAATGGGGACAGGGATGGGTTGCTCAAACACGATGGGGGCAGACCCGTTGCTATCCCTAATAGTGATCATATCTCAGGTCTAAGGACTTTACATAAACACTACTGAGACCTGCTGATGACATATCAAATCTCAGCAGTGTTTCATGGTGTGTTTGTGACATCATGTGTATGATAATTGATATGTGATGAATAAATTTATTTGATGTTGATATGTGATGAACAAATTGGTTTTGATTGGTTAGAGTGGTTGGGCACACTTGTCGAACACTCTGATTGGGAGTTAGCATTTAGCACTCGGGAAATTCAGTACTCAGGAAAAATTAGCACCGGAGAAAATTCAGCCCTCGGAAAAATTCAGTACTCGGGATTTTGGATCACTCAGGTTTTTGATGTTCAAGTTAGATCATATGCTTTAAATGTATATTCAATAAATACACCATATTTATGATTAATTGGACTGATCGAGTCATGTTGGAAAGAACTTGTGCTCGGGAAAAGGGTTTCTTGTTTTGTTCATGTGCATGCATTGCTTGAGGGCGAGTCATGGTCGATGAGGGGATCAGAGCTAGGCTTGAGGAGGAGTGCACTTAGGTTCAGAATAATTAAGGAAGTCATGTGGGATGCTCGAGCTAGAGGATGCTGCACGTAAAGATGAGGTTTCTATATGGCGTACGTAGGATGTGCGCGAATACGAAAAGGAGAAAAATTCGGAGGAAGTTTGGATTTGAGAACTGTAAGAGATGATGATTCCTAAGTGGATTAGTACTCCAAAATTTGTTAATTTCATGGCTCATGGTGGCAGCCATGGCCCACATGTGGGGTATATGAATAGATTAGAGGGGAGAGCAAAATTCATAGACCGATGAAGAGAGAAAAATTAGGGTATAGTCTTTTGCTCTTTCACATAGGGTTTTGGACGTGACTTTGGTGAGGCAGGCGAGGGTGTCTACTGCCGAATTATCGTCACGGGGAATGTGATGGAATTCCAGGCCTAGGAACTTTTCTTCGAGCTTTCATACCTCAGCGCAATAGGCGTCCATCTTGTCATTAGTACAAGACCAATCTTTGTTGACCTGGCAAATAGCCAGCTTGGAGTCTTCATAGACCATAAGCCGCTTTACCCCGAGGGATACATATATCCGGAGATCATGTAGCAGGGCTTCGTATTCTGCCGCATTATTTGAGGCTCTAAAAAGCAGTTGTAGTACGTAGCGTAGCTCTTCTCCTTTTGAGGAAATAAGAAGGATTCCTACACTGAACCGTCTATGCTGAGGGAGCCATCGAAATACATTGTCTAGTATTCTTTTTCTTCTCGGCTCAGGGGTAGCTGTATTTTAGTCCACTCGGCGACAAAGTCGGCTAGGGCTTGAGACTTTATAGCGGTACGGGAGCAGAACTCCATCGTGTATTCTCCCATCTCTAGTCGGCTAGGGTGAGCAGGACGACATAAAGGAGCTTTTGTACTTGAGGATACCTTGCTTTTGATAGGCCGAGGACTTTTGATACGAAATATACTGACTTTTGGACTAGGAAGACATGTCCTTCTTCGGGTCGCTCAACTACATTGGTCATAGCAGTGATATAGAGGAGGAGGACCTCTTCTGGATTTGGAGCCGTGAGGATCGGCGGTGTGGTTAAGAATTTCTTCAACACAGTGAACGCATTGTCAGCCTCGATTCTCCATTGGAAATCATCCTCTTTCTTTAATAACTTAAAGAAGGGAGATCCTCTTTTCCATAGGCGGGAGATAAATCTCCCAAGGGCTGTCATACAATCGGTGAGCTTCTAGACTTTTTTAGCGTTGTTGGGTTTGTCCATCTTCATTATCGCCATTATTTTGTCGGGTTGGCCTTAATGCCCTGGTTGCTAACGATGAACCTGAGTAGTTGTTCAGATGGTACCCCAAAGACACTTCTCGGGGTTAAGCTTCCAACAAAATTTTCGTAGGTTAGCGAATGTCTCGGCGATGTCGTTGATGAGCTTGTCTCCTCTAAACTTTATGACCACGTCATCGACGCATGCCTCGATGACCGCTGGATGGCTCGTTGGTAAGTTGCCCCGTGTTCTTGAGGCTGAAGGGCATGGTTGTGTAGCAGTATGCTCCGAAAGGTGTGATGAAGGATTATTTCTCCTGGTCTTCTTATTTAAGGTTGATCTGGTGGTAGCCGGAGTAGCAATCGAGGAAGCACAGGAGGGAGCATCCTGCCATCGAGTCGACTACTTGGTCTATCCGAGGTTGCCCAAAGAGATCTTTTGGGCAGTGCTTGTTTAGGTCGGTGTAGTCGATGCATATCCGCCATTGTCCCATCTTTTTTCTTACCAAGATTCGATTAGCGAGCCATTCAGGATGGTAGACATCGTGGATGAATCCTGCTGCTAGGAGGTGGGTGATTTCTTCTTTGATTGCCTCTTTCATATCTTCGGTGATCCTCCATAGCTTCTGCTTTATCGGCTTGGTAGTCGGATATACGTGGAGTTCATGCTCGATCAGCTCCCGAGGAACCCCAGGCATGTCGGAGGGCTTCCATGCAAAGATGTCTATGTTGGAGCGTAGAAAGCTGACAAGTGCGATTTCTTATTTGGGGTCGAGCCCTTCCCCGATAGTTGTGGTCTTTGTTAGATCCACGTCAGAGAGGGCGATTTTCTTGGTGTTCGAGGGTGTGGAGATCCCCGAAGTGGTTGGTGCCTTGACTGGGATTTTCGCGGCCTCTTGATGATGCGCACGGACTTGCCTAAGGGTTTCCTCCATCCGAGCGGATAGGTCGATAGTCTCTGCTAGGGCGAGACTGTCCTTCTCACATGCACGGGAGGTGTCGATGTTTCCTCGAACAGTGATAACTCCACCGGGACTCAGCATCTTGAGCACCAAGTATGGGTAGTGCTCGACGGCCATAAACTTGGCTATGGATGGCCTTCCTAGGATGGCGTGGAATAGAATGTCATATTCTGCGACCCAGAAGGTGATGTGCTCGGTCCGATAGTTGTCTCGAGAGCCGAATGTGACCGATAGAGTTATGGAACCGAGCGGTACCGAGCTCTATCCAGGAATGATACTATAGAACGGGAAGTTCTCTTTTTGGAGGCTGTTGACCGAAATACCGAGATCAGTGAGGGACTAGCGGAAGAGGATGTTTAGCCCACTTCCTCCGTCGATTAGTACGCGCCTCATGCATACTTTGAGTATCACTAGGTCAACCACTAGTGGCCAGTGGCCAGTGGCCAGTTTTTGGGACATTTGTCCATTGGTCATCCTGAGAGAAGGTGATCGGGACTTTCGACCACCACAACTACTGAATTTCCTCGAATCATGTGGCATTGATGCGTCGATCCAGAATCTTCTGTTGCCATTTGGTTTCGGCTGACACGGGGCCTCCGAAGACAATGTTCATAGTCTTATAAGGTTCTTGGAAGTCGTTGTCGTCTTGAGGCCGACTATCCTTCTTCTTGGCATCGTCATCGTCCTGACGTCTTTTGCTCTGGCGGGGATTATTGCGTGATTCTTTGACGAGTACGTCCTATAGAGAATAACACTTGCGCATGGTGTGCTTGCCCTTTGGATGAAACGGGCACGGTTTATCGAGTTCTTCCAACATGGCTTCATCCTTCTAGCGTCGTGAGCTGTAGGCGGCCGCCACAGTTCTCTCTGTTTTCCTCTTTCGCTCTTGTTTGCCTTGAGAGGTTCTTGGTCGATTGTCTTCTCATCGAGGCGACTGAGGTCGGTCGTCTTTGTTCCGTTGAGATTGACTCTCGTGGTGTGACTACTCCATCTTTTCCCTTCAAGCATCTTCGCAGTCAGCGTAACTTTCTACAATAGAGATCATCTAGGCTATGGTCTTCGGCTTCTTCCTCACGAGGGCCCCGTGTAACTTAGAAGAGTGGTGCAGGGTATCGATGAAGCAGTTGATGATGTCCCGCTCGTCGATATCTACGACCATAGTCCTTTTCTTCGAGAACCTTTGGATAAAACTACAGAGTGTCTCATCCTCCTTCTGTCACAATCGTTGGAGGTCGTATCAAGTCCCGAGCTTCTGCCATGTTCCCTGGTAGTTGTCGATGAAGGCCGAGAGGAGTTGAGCCTTGGAATTGATAGATTTCCTAGGTAAGCTCGAGAGCCAATTATTGGCAGATGAAGAGAGCATGATAGGAAGATAGTTTGCCATGACCCCCTCATCTCTTCCTGCTGCCCGAACGGCGGTGTAGTAGAGTCGTAACCACTGTGAGGGATCTGTTTTACCATCATATGGTTCGATTCGTGCTGGAAGGAAAGACCTAAGCCACCTGACTTGCCTCAAGCTCTAGGTGAATGCAGGGAAACTTGCCTTCAGCCGAATCATCATGCTCGGCGCTGCTGCCAATAATGCTGCGGCTATTCTCGACATCGCCTTGATTGTTAGTTTGCCGGCAGATCTCAAAACGCAACCTGTTCGGCCTTCCCGTGGGCGGCGGTTGTAGGTGGTCGCCATGTGGGCTATCGATAGGTGGGTTTTGGCCGCGCGATGGTTGGTATCGGTCTTGACCATCATCCCCCTTGTCTTTCGGGAGAGGAGTCGATGGTCGAGCTGGAACTAGAGCCAGGGTATTGATCTGAGTTGCTATCGCCCGAGCAAGCGCTTTGGCTTGTCGTAGCTCTAGGGTCTCGGGAAGAGAACTGCGAGCGCTCTCGATGGCCATCAGGTTGGCAGCCGGGGTTTTGAAGACCTTCTCTCTGTCGAACTCCGGGGTGAATTCATCTTCGAGGTTTCGGCGAATCTCATTGTTTTATTCAACCCGATTGGCTTCCGCGAGATGCCGCCTCTCACTGTTGATGGTGGATAGCGACCTATCGACCATCATAACAAGGTTGGCCAGGAGCCTCTGATTATCCTCGAACCTATCGAGTCAGCTAGTCTCCATCCACCGGCGTCGAACCGTCCGCCCTATTTTGCTGGAGAAGATGATATAGTGTTCAGGACCAGCCGGATCCCGAAGTCGATCTGTCCGACCGTCCGTTTGCCTCTTCGAGGGACCCGATAAGACGAGCCATCCCTCCAGATCTCCGATGAACATCAGACTCCCGAATACGAAGACGGAGTCGGCGGGGACGAGGAAATCTGAAAGAATTGCCATCGGATCCTGGTGAAAGCGACGTTGATCCCTACCTGGCGCGCCAACTGTCAGTGAATCATCGATCAGTCCACTCAAGGGGCTACCCGAGGTAGTGATTAGATGTGTGTAAGGGAAGCGCAATGCCTTCAAACCCGATGGTCGACTCTAGAATACAAGAGCCAAGGTTTATACTGGTTCAGGCTTCCTAGAGGATAGTAGCCCTAAGTCCATTGTTTTGGTGTGTACTATTGTCATAGACCGATTTTTCCGGTAAATTAAAAATTAAATAACAAATCAATTTCTAGAATTTATTAAGATCAAAGTAATTAAAATAAAAAGCTAAAATGTGGGCTTAAAAATTTTGTTTTAAAATCGTAAGTGGAAAAGTTTTTCCTAAATTTTTCTTGCTTTAAAATTTGCTTTCCAAAAATTTTCATTAATTTTTGGAACAATGGATTTAATTTCTTGCTTACAAAAATAACAAAAGTAATAATGTTAATTAAAATTCCTTCTTTATCTCTTCGATCTCCTATCCGATTTTCGATCATATCCCATTCTTTTATCTTGTATCTGAAGAAGTCCTTTAATTCCTTCCTTCGTTGAGGATCCCATTCCATGCAATTCCCGTTCCCTTCGTGAAATTTGATTTTACTAGTTGAATTTGAATTTCATTAAAATTCCTTGAAATCCAAAATCTTTCAAACTTATTTTTGAAGCTTTCCTGTTCCTTTAAAAATTAGTGGTTTTGTATTCAAATCAAAATTTCTTAATTTCGACGCGAATGCGAAATTATTGATTTTTTGAACCATAGAATATTCCGTAATATTCATTGGTATCCGTTTGAATTCTTCTCAAATCCTGAAAATTCGCTTAGAAGTTTGGAAATCGAAATTTAGTAAAATTTTGCGGAAAAACCCTTTCCTTTTTCGTCTTTTCCCTTTTTCCTTTCCATTCTTTTTCTTTTCATTTTCTCTCTTTTCCTTTTTCTCTTTCTTCTTTTTCCTCCTCTCTCCTCCCTTTCTTTTTTCCTCACGTGCGCAGGCTTCTCTTCTTCCTTCCTGCGCCCAGCTTCCTGCTTATCTCTTTCCTCCTGCCCAGCCGCCCCCTGCTGTTCCCTGGACTCCTCTCCCCGGCGCGGCCCCTCGCTCCAGCCTGGCCCGGCCCAGTGCGCCGCCCCTCCTCTCCAGGCCGCGCGCCCCTGCGCAGCGCTGCGCCGCCGCTCCAACCGCCATCCCGAGGTCCCCAGCGCCGCCACGAATTTTTCGGCGAATCCCAACCTCCCACAGAGTCCTCGTGCCGTACGTCTCCTTCCCCTCTATAAATAGCAGCAGCTCGTGCCCGTTATTTTTTTCGTCGTGCCGTCTCGCCTCGCCACC
>KE371301.1:0-10291 GCA_000418225.1 Zizania latifolia
GACGTCGGGGGAGCCTGACGTCAGAGGATCTATTCCCTCTAAAACCAGGGGGTGGTGACCTGACAGGTCCACGTCACGTGCGCGGGCCGCACATATCGGTGGGAAAGTCGTGAGAATGTGACCGTTGGGGTTGCGACCTATCGTTAATAGGCAGAGGCTTTTCTTTTCTTTTCATCTGCCGATTCGAGGCAAGTCGTTTTAGCTTTCCAATGGCTTAAGGACGTGTTGTCATGAGTACAGAGACTAGGCTAAATTAGGTTAGTCCCGATGGGATATTCCCTCCATCTAGTTTTGATACGTATCTAACGAAAGATAAAGAATTCAACTTTGATCCGTGTATTAGTCCATCAACTTATCAAAACATTTATAACTATTTGGGTTTCACGCGCATACATGGCTACTAGTGGTTAGCACAACACTCTATGTATGTCAAAAGAACTAGTACTACTTCTTTTTTGATTAGATTTTTAGATGACGCGCTAGAAGATATTTCTTGGTCTCGGTGTCGGACCCTTATACGCATATTAAAACTAGACGGAGGAAGTATTAAATAATGTGTTATATAAAATAAAAGATAATTTGATAATGTGCTAATAATGTATAACCCATAGATAAGAGATGAGGTTGTGTATGTAAGTTTTGCCACCTCAGATATAGATGGTTAGGAACTGTTTGGTTGCCAGCCACACTTTGTTACAGTTTGTTATACTTAATGTTAGATAAGTTTGACTAATTTGACAGGTGTTTGGTTGCTATTACAATTGTGATAAGATTCTCTTTAGTCCTACACGTTAATAACTTTAAAAAATATGACAAGATTTCCTTAGACTTACTAAAGGTGTGGCAAGAAATTTAATAACCTCGATTTAGATAAATGTGGCAACATTTATTGACAAATCATGGCAAATTATGGTTAACAACCAAATAACCCAACATACAACCTATACAGTCATCTATTTGGCTATTTGTAAGCTATTTAATTCATTCGTAGACTATATAAATAATGATAGCCATTTTTATACTTGCATGATGCATTATAGAGTGTATAATATTAAACTGAAGTGACATATGTAGTTGTATAAACAAAGTATCCAGAATAATACATGACATGCTATTAAACTGAATAGATATATAAGTATAATTTCTTAAAGCAAACCCATACAAGGATAAACAGATCATTTAAACAAAGAAAATCAAACTCAGGCACATAAACTGAACTGACATATTTCACTTAAACTGACACTAAACACGGATTGCAGTCTCACCAGTTAGCAAGCTGTAGAATAAATATGGAGCAATTAGTCTTTGTTCTGAGGGATGAAGAAGCTCTAGCTTAAGGTATCAGCAAGCTACTGAATAATTCAAGCTACTAAAAATTTCATACTGAATAATTTAAATATGGAGCAGTATAGACAAGGACTGCATCTTATACAATCTATAGAATATGAACTGAAGATATGATCTGACATATTTCAACTAATGCCTTGACAACTACTAAAGATATGATCTGACATATTTCAGAATATATAGTCGTATCAACTAATGCCTCGAACAAATACTGAAGATATAAACTGACATATTTCAAATAAATTGAAATGGCATAATCTCTAAATTGAGAAAGTTCTATATTTGCCACTAAAAGTTCACCTGATTTCATATTTGCTACTGATTGTCTCACTGACATGTGGTCCCGGAGATCCACATGTCAGTGAGATAGCCTGTGGTAAATATAGAACCGGGTAAATTTTCAGTGGCATATTAGGAATAATCTCTAAATTTTTTGATCTGACATATTCAAAAGAATTGAACTGACATTGTAGCAGCAAAATAAGTGAATTTTACTTAGAACAGTCAAATATACCTTAATCAGAAGCAAATATTTTTTCCTTCAAACATTGTAGTGTTGTTTTACTAACATTGTATTCCATGGACTATAAATCGAAGAGCATGTGTATCCCTTACTAACCCTATTTTTTATGAGCAACCTCATAAAAAATTAGGAACTAAATTTACAAGGTAGCTGGATATAAAGAGGAAGTATCCATGATTGAGACATGGGGCTAGTAAAGAAAGGAGCCGATGCATCCTTTTGCTCCGGCACAACCGTATCGTGCCCCGCATCCTTCCGTGCTACCTACACCACCAAGCCCTTCGGTAGGTGGCGGTGCAGCAGTTCGAGTTGGGAGATGGGGGTCAGAGGCGTATTTGTTCGATTTGGGGGATTTGGGGATGGGTTGGATTCATGCTTGCCATGGTTAAGGAAGAGCTCATGAAGAAGCAGCCTTTGTAGCTAGGGCCTAGGCGCCAATTGTTAGAGTTAATCTTGTGTTCATATGTTTTTTGTTAATCGAGTGAGTTAGCGTATTGCATCGTTCAGCAAGCCAGTAGTCTAAGTATGTTGCATGAAGGAAGATTACATGTGTTACTGTGTTGGCTTGAAGCTAGTGGAGTGATTAGGGAATCTATGCATGTAACTGGACGTGGCTTGCATGCAGGTAGGTCACACGTTTTTTGGCAGAGTCGTGCAGTCAAAACATGGCCTGGATGTGCGTGTGTGTAATTACTTAAGCGCTGTAATTGTGTGTCAAAAAATGAGAGCGTGTGACAGAGTGTTGGTGGCTCTGGTATCATTTATCGGCCTACTCTATGAGAAATTGATTTAGCCTCCGGCACATATTGGAAGAAAACTTATCTATATCCCAAAAGCTAGCTCATGAGGTGATGGACTCATTTCTATTTAAGTTGGAGCAACTCTCCCCTCATAACCAATGTGGAACAATTCCAACATCAATCAGGGGATGTACAAGGCGGAGGGTAAGTCGTTGTGCGCACGACAAATATCAGGCTCCCGCATCACGTGTGCTCAATGGATCCATACCACCATGGACGACCTATAGTGCTGCTTACAATGTGTGACAAAGCCGGCGAGATGTGTGGGAGAACGAGGTACACTCATCACTGAATGAGACGACGAGTGTAATATCTTCTCTCATTTAATCACTACAGACATGATTTCTTTGTATACGTGACGTTAAAAAGAGGACCCCTTGTCTCAGTGTTGTACATGCTCTTAAATGAGAAAACTATATCTTGTATGAAACATAGTTTCTCTATAGAGATGAGTGATATTAAATTACCATATTGAATTTATAGTGTGCACATTAAAATAATTAGGTTTAGAACTAGTTTCAAGGTGGCATGAATGAAAGATATAAAACCATACACAGTGTCTAGCATTAAGATGTCCTTATGGATTATCACGACACTACACTTAATATATTAGAAAGTTTATTAAATATAAGATAAAATTATTTTTAAAAATAATCATGTTGTAATGATGTGTCCCTTTTCATGCCCTAGTCCAATCTCAGCCTTTTCTCTATCTAACGAGTCCAAAAGGCGGAAGGACATGGGTCGTTTGCTTTTCCAAGCCTTTTCAGGGCAGTTACGATGCAACGTGGCTTCATACCGTAGTTTCATAAAAAGTAGCAGGCCATGTAGGATACCAACATCTCAAGCCACCTTCTCTTCAACACAGAGCACCGGCTGCCAACTCCACCGCATCAGCAGGCTTTGCAGCTTGCCTGACCCGAATCTCCTCCCTCCAACCTCGCATATGCCTAAAGATAACAACGGGTCTATACCCATCGGGTTTGACCATCACAAACCCATATCCATTAAGAAAAAAACTCCCCGTCGGATAACCCATATATACATGCGGGTCCAATTTCCCCTAAACCCATACCCGCGAGGGTAAAATATACCCAGCGGGTAACCCATACCCATTAATAGCCAAGGTAAAAAACCATAAGCCATTCCATTTTCAGGATTGTAATAATCAAATTTGATCCAATTCAATCAACAAGGCAATAGATAACCATTCTAGAATAGTGCATAAACCTTGTACATAATCATTATAGAATAGCACATAACCAAGTAACCAACACTTAACAGTCTTAAGTACTACAATATGTCAAAAGGCCATTAGATAATGGCCAATTGGCAATAGGACATTACATTTTGCCACATTACAGTCTATAGATTGTCACAATGTCACATTAGTCATTAGTCATTAATCATTGCAAACCAAAACTCTAAAAGGGATATATAAATATTTCATTGACCTTGCATAGTTGCACTTGCTGAGACGCTGAGTTTGACAAAACCAAATGACCAAAAGATGTTGCTACCTTGTTGACTATGTTTAAAATTTAAGTTCCTGTATTAGCACACAAGCTAGTCAACATTTTAACAAGACAAAAGGCAATATAAATAATGAATGTAGTTAAAAATTAGTGAACCAATCACCTAAAGGCCCTCTTGAATGTCCTGGAGACAAGACTAGAAACTAGAAGTTGATCCATCATTGTCATGAACTAAACAAAAGAAGAAATAGTTTGCTTATTGCAGCAGTTTAAATAAATTGTAAATTGGATAAGACATATACCTTTAAATTTATTTCGAATCCAATCTTGTGAGCACATCAGAGCCTCAAACAGTTGAGAAGTGAGCCTACTACGATGCATACTAAGAGCTCTTCCACTAGTGCTAAAAGTAGATTCGGATGCCACTGTACTCACTGGAATGGCAAAAATATCTCTTGCAATCCTCCTCAAGGTAGGATAACATGTACACGTTAACTTCCACCAATCCAAAACCTTCAAATTCTTACTTGCCAATGGGACCAAGTCCTCCTCCAAGTAACGGTTTAATTCAAATTTAAACATCAGGCTAGAAGGCCTTTTACTTGCAACACGTGCACTAAACGAAGAAAAGAAGTCAGTACTATCAAGTAAATATGTTGATGATTTAGTGTTTTCCTCCTCTTCCACAAGGTACTCAAGCATTAAATCACTTAGCAGTCCTAACACCTTGGTAAGACAGCAACCTTATTCTCACAATCTTTACCAGTTGTGCCAAGTAACCACTCAAAACACATAAGCAACATTAAGTTTTTGAATCTAAGATCAAGAATAGTTGATATGCCCATTAGTCCTTGAATATCAGACCAATACTTATCAAACTTCTTAACCATAAGGATTGACATAGCTTCAACTAAAGGATTACCACAAGTTGACCATTGCCTGTTTTCATTCTAATCTCACATATTTTGGTAAAGTAAATATTTGCAGTCACATATTCAGTCTTAGAAAATAGCTCGGTTATGTCACTGAACAATTTTAGCCTTTCTACAACATCAATAGCAAACTTCCATTCTTCCTCACTACGCAAACATGTGTATTGCTTATCTACATGACTTGCCCTAATAAAAATAGCCTTGTACGATAGTGCAATATTAAGCATTTAGAATGTTAAATTCCATCTAGTCTTGCAATCAAGGTGCAACTTTTGGTCAATTTTAATTTTCACATAATTAGCTATCTCCTCAAACTTCTCTATCCTTTTTAGTGTGGCTGTCCAAAAAGCTATGCTATCACAAATATTCTCGATTGCATCTTTCAAATCTTCTAAACCATCCTTAACAATCAGATTAAGGATACGAGCAGCACAACACATATTTAACACTTTACCATCAGATATAAGCTTGCTTTTACTAATTTTTCTCACAAGCAAAGGGATTATTGCATCATTGGTACTACAATTGTTAACAGTGATATTGGATACCTTGTCATCAATATTCCATTCAACTAAAGCTTCATAGAGTTCTGATCCTTAGCAATGGCTTCAGAAGTGTGAGGAGCAGGCACATAAATAAACCTACAATATATCTGTAGCTCGCAGGATGGGCTATCGCTATGTAGCCAATGACAGTAGCATGTGCGCCTTGCCTTGCGCCTTGGAGTGCTATGGCCGCTGCTGGCGGTTGGCCTACTGCTAGCGGCTGGCCTACTGCCATGCTGGATGGGCTGCTCCACACCTCCACCTCCACCCCTAGTAGCCAGTAGCAGGGCACTAGGGCAGTCGACACTTGCAGGGGACTGGGGATGGAAGCAAAGATGCTGGTCATGTCGCCACTCGCCCAGGCTATCTAGTGACCAGGACGGTAGGTCCATAAGATTTAGATTGGAGTGGATAAGCAATGAAACTGAAGCAAAATTTAGGTTTTTTTATTGGGCTACTGGATTGGGCCACAAATATCAAATATGGCTCAGTGGGTGATGGGTATGGATAATGTAAAACCATACCTATACCTACATACCCGTTGAGTACTGTTTTTTCCATTAGTAGGCTCACGAGTGAATAGTTTAAACCGTATATATACCCTAATAGGGTAAAAACCCATCAGGTTTCGAGTTTTAGGTACCCATTCCTATGTCGCCGCCTCTGTGAGATGACCTAAAGCCACCTCACTTCACATGGCAACCCCACGCACTCACCTGTAAGCAGTGGGGGAGGAGAACGATGGTGGTGGGCGATGGCGGCGGGAGCAGGGGTGGTAGGAGCGAGCGACGGTGGCGAGAGCGGGTGTGAAGGCCGACGACGGTGGGAGCGATGGCAGCAGGAGTGGGCAATGGTGGCGGGAGCAGGGGCAGATGCCGATGGCAGCAAGACTGCGGGAGTGGGACGACGGGCACGCCAACGCAAGAAGCTTCGAGGCTGCAACACTTTTTTAGGCAAAAACCATCGGTGCTTCTACAAACCACATCTACTCGCTTGGAACCACTGAATGAGCTAAGGTGGAGGCTGCGGTCTAACGTGGTGAGCTGAGGCCACGCTCCACGCTAGAGCATTGTAAATGCTCTCATGGTGCCTAATTATAGACAAAAGAGCAAGCAATTAAAATGAGATTGGCCCAAGACAAATGATGGAAATGAGAAACCAGCGAAAACGTGACAACAACAATAGATGGATATTAAGGGCGGCAACTGACCCAACGGAGCTGGGACGGGTCAAAATTTTGACCTATGGATCCGTCGGGTCGAGGTCCATATAAAATCAGGGGCAGAGGTAGGTCCAATATTTGACCCGTAGGTCACCATAGATCCCTGACCTAACATGGCCCAACATGGTCTAAACCCTAGCCTAGGCATCCACACTCCACTATCTCCATGGTCTCCACCCCACTGCCTACTATTGCGCCTACCGCCAGCGTCGCCAAGCTCCCACATAGTTGTGCCTCTCTACCTAGCATCGCCACTGACCTATCTTTGTCGCATGCTCCTGCCGCCTCTCCTACCACCGCATCGGCGTCCTCCTGCCACCCCCGGCCACTCTAGGCTGCTCTTGTCACCCACGGCCATCTCCCGTCATCTTCCATCGCCCTGGCGATCTCTTACCGTCTTCTGCTACCCCAGTCGTCTCCTGTTGCCTCCTACCGCCCCGATCACTTCCCATCGCCGATGCTGTGGTCCAACCACCCAGGCCTACTCCTGCTATTAGGTTTGTAGGGACCTGCTGGGTGTGGGTAATGGTGGACATTTTGACTACGTCTGGATCTGATTTGAACCTATATGGACAAAATTCGACCCGTTGCCACTCCTAACATGTTGTTTGTTAATTGGTTTATTAACTTGACTCACTGCCACAGAAACAGTCTTTAGTGACGGGGCTTTACTGACAGATAAATGACACGCGTCACTAATACGCTTTTAGTAACGGACCATTTTTCATTTGTTAGTAATGTTTTCTTATTAGTGACGGGACATAATGTGTCCCATCACTAAAGAGGGGGCACTCCCATTAGCGACGGGTCGCATTATGACCCGTCACTAATGGCTAGATCATTAGTGACGGGCGATAGTTATCGCCCATCACTATAGATGTGTATAAATAGGCGGGGCCAACAGAACGCTTTCATATTGTGTAGAACCCTAAACCCTAGCGGCCATGCGTTCTCCTCTGCTGTTGTTCTACCATCGCGCTCCATGCGTTCCGCCGTCATTCTCCTCCATCGTCACGGCCTCATCCGCTAGCTTCTATTCTGACGTAGCCTCCTCCACCGGCCTCCATTAGGGCATAGCCTCTTCCATCACGCCCTCTGTTCCGTCGTTGACCCTCCTCGCCATCGCCTCATCTTGTGCATCTCCTCCTTCTAAGGTCCTCCTCATCCTCCTCCTACTCCTCTTACTACTCTTCCTTCTCTGTCGAGGCTAGGGTTTGTGACTTGTTTCTTTGTGAATAGCTCAATAAAGAGAAGACTATTAGTATGAGGATGTGTGTGATATTTAAGCACTTTTTTTATTTTGACAAGCTTGTTCATGCAATGATATTATATTACGTACTACTAGTATTGTTTAGTTTACACAATCCATATTTTTGTCTTTTGGTTTATACAACTGTTATTGTATTTTTTTCATTCGCATCTGCATCCGTTCGTATCGATGCATTCAACAATATTCAGTTTTGTTTATTAGGGTTTACGCAAGTATTATTGTATTTTTTTCATCGTTGTCAAATATAACATGAATTAGGAACATGACAAGCCTTCCAAGTGATCAATAGGGCACTTTCGTCAGACAGCGTGCTTCCAGTAGTAGGTAGGTCCCTGTGGTATTATTGTACTTTTTTTCTGTCCCGTACTACAAGTACTATATTTAGTTATAGTAATCCATGCCAATAATATAGGTATCGACTTATGTTCCTAGCAGTTGCCTCCGAAAAATCAATCATTACGTCCATGGCGAGCGTCACCAGGTTTATACATTATACATTGCATGTTCTATTTATGTAGTAATAAAACTAACAAACTGATACGATATTATTTCATTGTTGTAGTTTCTAACAAAAAGCTTTGGCGATATCCATAACATTCACGCTGGTAACACCCTTAAGATGTCAATAAAAGATGTGTGCACCAATATAGTTGAGGTTGCAAGCTGTGGAGACATGTTATGCCTCCACAAAGAGTAGCTCGCATTTAGTACCCGAGTCCGCTACTATTTTAATAACTATGGTGAAGAGAAGACCGTGATAGCCATAAAAGTGGAGGACAACGATAGCAGTATGTATAGCAAACTCACGTTACGTACTAGAAATGCATATTTTGTTTATATACTTACTGACTTTTATATAATGGCAGGTGAGGGTCCTAGCAATGTTGCGAAGAAGAAGGGGAAGCAGGTATCTAAGGAGAGCGACACCGATCAAATGGATCAACTGAAAAACATCTATGATTTCGGAAATTATACAGATGTAACTCCAGCAAAAAATGCTCTCCTGCAAGACATCTCGGCACGTTTATCCTTTACGATCCTGTTATATGTCTGCACAATAAATAACTCAATCATCAATAAGAAATCGGTGGTAAACTCTTTGCACATGTCAGAAAAGGAAGCATCTACATATATGCACTTGGCCTTGTCTAACTAGCTTTATATAAATTTTATTGTAATAATACTTTTCAAGACAGTATTATGAAAAATACATCACACCTCACCTACACCAGTAGACCACCTAGATTCAAGTGGTAGCGGTAGGTAATGAGATAGTCCTAATTGCGATGCGTAAATCCATAGATGAATGGTGTTACCTAACTACTGGTTTTAGCCAATTTTTTTAAGATAACACGTTAAAAGTTGGCACAGTATGCGCCTTCTATTTCAACATCAACAATGGTGCAATTGAAGCTGTTATGTATGTGGTGTAAACCTGGGGTATGATGTCTTCCTGTCCATCTTTCTTTTTGCAATGATAACCATTATATATATTGTAGTGATTCTTTTTTCATAGAGGAGTACATGATGACTATAAAAGAGGCTATAAAATTAGGCACGTACAACCTTAAGCAATTTATGGCTGGTAGACAGAGAGAATCTCTACAGGACATTATTCAAGCTCTTGATATTGTTCTTAGGGAATGCCACAGTGAAAGTTTGAAGTTAGCTAGAAGTTAGAAGTTAATCTTATAGAACTTTGTTTTAGCCAATTTCTTCAAGATAACGAGTTAGAAGTTAATATATGTGATATGCTTTGTTTGTGTTCTGTGATGTGCTTTGGAATGTTGGATGTTGGCTGCTAAATTCTAGCTTTGATTCAAGATGCAGTCTAACAATAATTTTTTTAAATGATCATACTATTAGTGACGAGTGACAATAATCACCCGTCACTAAAGGGCCCTTTAGTGACAGGTGAAATTACCCGTCACTAAAGGGCCATAACAGGTGAGCCGATAGGCTCCCCTTTAGTGACGGGTGAAAATTGCCGTCCGTCACTAATGACCTATCTTCACTGACGTAATAAGAGTGATGGGAGACTTATCCGTCACTAATAGAGGTTATTACTCGTCACTAATAGGATTTTCTGTGATAGCGACTATTGTTGTGTAATATTGGCTCATGTCTATTAATATATATTATATGTCATTTGATTTTTTTAATTCAAATTTATTTAA
>KE371301.1:21719-36356 GCA_000418225.1 Zizania latifolia
CGCCACTGCCTATTCATTTCCTTACCGTGAAACTTAAATTAATTTTTATCACGTGTGGTTACGGCTACGAGATGCAACCACATTTTGGCTAATTAGCCGGTTTCCTTGTGCTACCTTTTTGTTCCCTCCCAGATGATCCATGAGGAGAGAAGCACTATGCACTATGGATATGTATTCTTTATCGTTTCTAGAGCACGGAAATCTGTGAAATGGCTGTGCTAGTTTGGTTTGGCAGTTCTTCTCAGACGAGAGGCTAGGATTTGCAATATTCACATTGCTTATTTTGTTCCAACTTAGCCATTATACATCAATGCACATGATTAATTATTGCACTTGATCGAAATATCTGACAGCCAGTAGAAACAAGATAGTTTTATTATCTGGTTGACGTGCCAGTCCAGTATCACTACTATAATTGCCAGTTTACAACGTTGATTCTTAATTACCTTAATTTTGCTTGATGATTCATTCACCGTTGTCATATTATATATACTTCATGTAAGCTCTTGGTGATATGTTCTTTCATCATTTTCTGGCAAGCAGAGAATTCTTATTGGTATCCGTCTTCTACGTCCTGATAAGCACAAGCTGGTTATTTTGGATGATGTCAGTGGCGTTATCAAACCTGGGAGGTGAGAAACTTATCATATAACTCATGATGCATGTACGCTAGTTTATTTTTTAAAAAATGAAAAGTGTTTGCTTGCATGGAAATAAGCGGAAAGATGTCTCCCTTGGAATTGCAATGTATTGTTATTTATGCTTGCCTACATACGTGTTTGATTTATAATGAAAGCTTGTCGTTAAAACTTGTTGAGGCTGATTTTTCGTTTTTCGTATGTGTGCTGAAAGAATGACGCTGTTGTTGGGACCTCCTGCATCTGGGAAGTCGACTCTCTTGTTGGCCCTTGCTGGTAAACTGGATCCTCAGCTGAAGGTGAACGTCTCCCCCTTCCTCTTCTCGAACACACAAATACCCCCAAAAACTAATAAAAAAGAATCATACATGTACAGTTGTCCATCTCGTAGAGTTAGTTTATGTCTTCTATAATCAAATTTGTAGTTTATAATGGCTTTTGTTTTTCAATTTTTCTCCGTCTTCCAACAGAAAAGTGGAAAAGTTGGCTACAATGGAATCGGTCTCGATGAGTTTTGTGTACAAAGAACATCTGCTTATATCAGCCAGACGGACAACCACATTGGGGAATTGACAGTACGGGAAACTTTAGATTTTGCTGCAAAATGCCAGGGTGCAAGTGAAAACTGGCAAGGTTGGTCTATTTATCTGTATATTGTTCCTTTATGGCATGTTTATACTAAAATAGTACAGAGTACAAATGAAATTCCTGTGTATTATTCATATTTGTGAGTTATGCCAAGAAAACTGAAAGAAATGTTAAGTTCATAGTATCTACTGAAACATTTGTTTACTTTATGCGATATTTTTCGTTCAACAAGTTTCGAGGGTGCACATACTTTTATTTTCCTATTTTAATTATTCTGATGCACATCATGTGCTTACTTCCACATGTTTTGCCACATTGATTGATTGTTCAATGTTGTGGTCGCCAATCTACTGTGTTTGACTCATGGGTAATAAAGATCACTCTTTGACAACAATCCAAATCTCAGTTAATGCTGTACCATTTTACCCTGTTAAGATAAAATGTTTCAAAAAAATAGTGACCTACTCTAGTTTGCTTAGTTGAGTTCAGATGCTTCTAGAAAATCCACCCAACAGCCATGTTCATAAATCATAATGTAAGTCTTTTCTATAGAAAAATGTACCATCCTGTGTATATTGTAGTAGAAGCGCATTTCTCAAACAAAACATAAGTGATAACCTCCAAGAAAACCGATTTTTCTATCTATGTGGCCATTGTTTTTTAGGATTGTTCCATTTGCAGATTATGTGAGGATCCCTGCCATCTTATATCAGGTGCTAGAAAACAATCTAGTTGCTGATTGTAAATGCCATCTATTGGGCACATTTGCCGGTGCATGGAAACTTACCTCTCAGTTATAGCAGTAACCGCTCGTCCGGCTCCGGCTTCAAAATTCAAATTTGAACTTGAAAATTTAAAAAAAATCCAAAAAATCGTATAAATACTAGAATTGTTTGTAGGGGTAACTTTGGTGTAGGATGTTTGTTCTGCTATTTTGTTCTTTTCAAGACAATTCCCTAAAAACCAATATATGTTGTGCTAGAAATCTTGAAGGTCAAGTGTCTGTATTGAAGTCTTACAAATGATGTTCCTTTCTGTTGAGCCCGATTCTAAGATAAAAATTTTCTTATGAATATGCACTGATCATTGCTGATTTTCGTTGTTACCAAATATCTAGTTTTTTATGCCAATTAAAAATGTTTTTAAATGTGTAGAATGTTTGAAAGATTTGATGAATCTAGAAAAGGAAAAAGGCATCAGACCAAGTCCTGAGATAGATGCTTTTATGAAGGTTCTTAACTAATTTTCTGACTAAACTTCTTATATGTGATATTCGTTCTGCAAAGTGATTTGTTTTGTTTTGTCAGACTGCATCATTTGGAACAGAAAAACACAATCTTGTCACTGACTATGTACTGAGAGTGCTTGGGCTGGATACATGTGCTGATACCCCTGTTGGCAACGACATGGAAAGAGGTGTCTCCGGTGGCCAGAAAAAGCGAGTTACAACAGGTCAATCAGATATCTATCAACTTATTCTTTAGTTTTATGTCCTATATGTGCATCTTCTGTGCTACATCTCTCATGAACATGGTACAATCTTGCAGGCGAAATGATTATTGGACCAAGAAAAACCCTTCTCATGGATGAGATATCGACAGGTCTTGACAGCTCAACAACCTTTCAAATAGTTAACTGCATGAGGAACTTTGTTCACGAGATGGAGGCTACTGTGCTCATGTCACTTCTTCAGCCTGCACCAGAGACGTTTGAACTGTTTGATGACCTAATTCTGTTGTCAGAAGGGAAGATCATCTATCAAGGCCATATCAAGCATGTTGTGGACTTTTTCAAATCATTGGGATTTTCACTGCCACCTCGTAAGGGGATTGCTGATTTTCTCCAGGAGGTATTGTCTTAGTCCTGCTTATATTCCATAGGATGTTGGCGGCATGCTAAAATTTACCTGCAAGTAACTTTGTTTTCAGGTGACTTCAAGGAAAGATCAAGCTCAGTACTGGTCTGATCAGTCAAAACAACATATCTTTATTTCTGCATCAACAATGGCAGCTGAATTTAAAGAATCCCAATACGGTAGAAATTTGGAGTCTAATCTAAATAATTCTTATATTAATAAAGAGTATCCTCAGGCTCTTGCAAAGTCAAAGTTTGCAGTATCCAAATTTAGCCTTGTTAAAGCATGCTTTGCCAGGGAGCTTATTCTAATAAGCCGTCATCGTTTCCTCTACATTTTTAGGACATGCCAAGTAAGCTCATAAGCCTCTTTACTTCTTTTAAATATATTTTCAGGGTAACTCTGGTTTTGTAGTAAATGTGAACAACTTCGAAAGATCATTTTTACAATATATGGGCTAGTCTAATTTTTAATACCTTGTCTATCAAGGATGAAACATACTATAATCTGTAATTGTGACCAATTCTTGTGAAGCACAATGACAACAAGCAGATCCATGATACATCAAATCAGCAATAATACAAGATACATCAAAATTATTTTGGGAGTAGTTAATACTAGAGAGTTCATACATGAATGGTCAACAGTCAACAATTTAAACACTAACAGTGTTCAAATTGACGTTCTTGAAATCTTTAGCATGAAATTCTACCCATATAGTTTTTTCTTGACGGGAGCTTATTCCTTGTGTCGTGTGTGAATTTCATGTCATAGGTTTAGCATTCAGCACTCAGTCCTTCGATCTGCTGAAGCTCTAGTTCTCTTTCTTTCATCTGTGGAAACAAATGTCTCTTACATCTGCATGTTTGGTACACAGAAAGTATATTTAGGTGGAACTAAAATCTATCTTCAAAGATACAAGATCACTACATGTTGCATTATTTTTGTGCATGCAATAAAATGTCCAAAGTGGACTAAAAGCCTCCCAAATTTATTTTTATCCGTCTATTCTTCTTCTTCAAAACTTTACGATCCTAAGTAAGTTAGGACAAGCTAGAGTCTTGGGTTTTATCTCTATTTGAGTGGCTATGTTTTTTCATTGGCTCGTCAAACCTATCACAGCACTTCCTCTAGTTAAAATTTATAGTGTTTGACTTTCTACACGGTATTCAATGCATAATTTTAACCTCAATTTTGTATTAGAATAGGTTTATATATATTTTTTAAAAAACTATGATATTGTGAATGCACTTTTCAAGACAAATCTACTTTAAGTACTTTAAAAGTTATTAACGATCATTATAAAAAGTTTTACCGGATTTTGGTTAAAGCACCATGTATTTGTGATTGGATGTAGTATAATTTTGTACATTCAGAATTTTTACATGAATGGCTTTCACTTTGTTTCACTCTTATCAAATTTGTTATGATTTAGTTCACAGTACATATTTCGATGTCATGTTACCATTGTCTTCACTTGGGGATTTTGAGGAATGATGGAGTGATTTCGTGCAGGTTGCTTTTGTTGGTGTCATTACATGCACACTATTTCTCCGGACAAGATTTCATCCTGTCGATGAGCAAAACGGGAATCTTTACCTCTCCTGTCTATTCTTTGGGCTCGTGCATATGTTGTTTAATGGTTTTACAGAGCTGCCCATTACTATTTCTCGTCTTCCAGTGTTCTATAAGCAGAGGGACAATTTCTTTCATCCTGCATGGGCTTTCTCACTTCCAAATTGGCTACTGAGAATCCCATACTCCTTTGTCGAAGCTGTTGTATGGTCATGTGTTGTCTACTACACAGTAGGCTTCACACCAACGGTTGACAGGTATACCAAAGACATGTACCCTTTTGATCAACAGGTTGAACTGGCCACAGTTTTTTTTGCACTTGATCATGTCATAACTACACATACCATGTGCAGATTCTTTCGCTTTATGTTGCTGTTGTTCTCCGTGCATCAAATGGCCTTGGGTCTCTTCCGGATGATGGGAGCGATTGCACGGGACATGACCATCGCCAATACCTTCGGATCTTCTGCCTTGTTGGCGATTCTTCTTTTGGGAGGATTCATTGTTCCTAAAGGTTGGTATTTAGCACCGTTGTCATCTTTTGCTTTCATTATAATCCGATTTACAATGACTTTGCTGCTGTGTAACATAGGGTTCATCAAACCATGGTGGGACTGGGCTTATTGGATTTCCCCATTGATGTATGCCCAACGTGCTGTTTCGGTTAATGAGTTCACAGCTTCCAGATGGTCAGAGGTCTGTTTAGATGCATGAACTTTTATTTACTCATCTTGACTTTACTTCATTTTCTTTGTAACTATCTTCGTAACAAGCTTGTTAATTTCATTCCGGTGGTCATTTTAGTTTGGCTTTTGGAATAAAATGTTTTGGTACTGCCGATACCGATATACTGTTTCAAGGTTCAATGAAATAATATAAAAGTATTTAAAATATATATTAATAATATTAAATATGATATATTTGAATATGTTAATATTTTAAATATAGTGTATAGTTTGAATACAATATAATACATAATTTAGTATAAATAACATGTAACACATATCTCAAAAAAATTTAAAATACAATTTTGTCCAGTATAGATGGTATTGAAATTAAAACAGTACACCATTTAATATGTACCTGTTTAAGTATACAGATCAGCCATTCCGATCGATACTAGAATAAAATTGATAATCTTAGTTCATAATGTTTTGATTTCAGGTATCAACTTCAGGGAACAACACTGTTGGAACCAACATTCTTCTTTCACACGATCTCCCCACAGGGGATCATTGGTTCTGGATTGGAGTTGGTGTTTTATTAGCCTACTCCATAATTTTCAATATTTTATTTACTCTTGCGTTGACGTTTCTTAACCGTAAGTATTGAGATCAGAAAATCATCTTCGAAATCTTATTTGGCTAGCTGCCTGTTATTTTGATTTCTGAAACGACTTTAAATTTGAAAGCCCTTCGAAAGGCACAGACAATGATCCCTTGTGATGCTGCGGATAGAAACGACGTGAGCATTGGCACTATTTCCAACAGAAAAGCCATTAGAGGTAATTTTAGATTTTTACCTTTGCAGCTTGAATTTTCTTTATTAGAATATAGTTGTTTTTTCATGTGCTTTCTGGGCTCTTGTTTATACACTTTCTTTACAGCACGAGCTTAGCTCATTTTCTCACTAAGCATTGTAACTGTATTATGGATATGCCCGTATGTTGCAATGGGTTAGCATTTAATCGTTGCTTTCGAAAATTATTGAATATTATCTATTGTTTTTTAGTTTCTAAAATTCTTGAAATTCCTAAAAACATTCAAAATTGCAAATCATGGGCTTTTTTACACAAAGCACAAACTTTCCTCCCTTTTCTTTTCTTTCCTTTCTTTTTCCTTTTTCTCTTATTTTCTTTCCTTTTCTTCCTTTCTCGCTCTTCTTCTTTCTTCCCGTTCTCTTTTCCTTGGTCCTCTCGTTCTCTCTGGCTGCGCCGCCCCAGCGCCGCCGCTTCAAAGCCACCTCGCCGCCGGCCGTCCCCGTCCCCGTGGCCTTCATCTTCCTCTCCGCCGAGCTCTACCAGCTGAACCCGGTGGCGACAGGCACCTCGTCCATCACATGATTCCTTCTCCAGTCCACCGTAACACAATCCCCAATCTTCACCGCCCTGGCGCCCCCATGTTCACCGCAGTCAGCTCGTAGACAAGTGATTCCTCACCCGGGCGTCATCTCCGGTGGGCGACCATGCGGGGCCCACACCACACTACCTGCACGCGGGCTCACCAGGCGACCGCCCTCCTCATCGCCACCACCTTCTTCCTCACCCACCTCCTAGACCGGCCCTTCTCCGTGCTGCCGTTCCCCTGTGCCTCCCCATCCAGTTCCTGGCCGCACCGCGACCTCCGCATCTACGTATACGCCGTGGACGAAGTAGACGGCCTGAGCGCGCTTCTCCGCGGCCGCCACGGCGACGTTCCCGCCGCCACCGGCCTCACTGGCCAGTGGGGAACCCAGGTAGCAGACGGGACCTCCCGATCGCACGGGACATGAATCCAATATGAGCCGTTGGATCGGATTGATCGAACGGTTTAGAAAATTTTGAGATAGGAAAGATAGAGCTGTTACTTTTAAAATAATACTGTAGTATAAATATCAACTGCTGGTGGTGAACCAGGCTAATAACCCGAAGCGCATAGATAACGTTGATTTTACTTAAGAGTTAAGTGGCTCGTCGATCTTCTAGCCTACTTCAGGTTTAGTAAGAATGCTTAGATGTGATTCTCCTCACAACAGCATTACACTCGTATTATCCATCTGATTTTGACACAAATGAATTTTCTCTGGAATTTAATTGCAGAGAACAATGATGGGCCTGAAGAGAAGACTGACTGCAAAAATAAAACGGGAATGATTCTAACTTTTCAGCCACTAACCATGACATTTCACAACGTGAATTATTATGTCAATATGCCAAAGGTTACTCTGATAAACTCTTTCGTTTAACTGAACTGACATGTTTCCTCATCTAAAACAGTATTTCATTAAACAGGAAATGGAAGTAAAAGGTGTTCCTGAGAAAAGACTACAGTTGCTTTCTGAAGTTAGTGGAACATTTAGGCCACGTGTTCTGACAGCATTGGTTGGCTCAAGTGGTGCTGGGAAGACGACTCTCATGGATGTATTAGCTGGCAGGAAAACTGGTGGTTACATAGAAGGTGATATCAGGATTGCTGGCCATCAAAAAGAACAGGGAACCTTTGCCAGGATAGCAGGATATGTTGAACAAAATGACATACACTCACCACAAGTAACAGTTGAAGAGTCTCTCTGGTTTTCGTCAACCTTGCGGCTCCCAAATGACATAAGTAGAGAAACAAGACATGTCTGTTCTGAACTTACTCGAAAAATTTATACTCTAAGAGTGTTAGCTCATCTTGGTGATGCATGCTTCTAATTTACCTGCAGGCATTTGTTGAAGAAGTTATGGCATTGGTAGAGCTTGATCAACTTCGGTATGCACTAGTTGGAAAACAGGGTCTTACGGGGTTGTCAACGGAGCAAAGGAAACGCCTTACAATAGCTGTTGAACTTGTTGCAAATCCTTCCATTATTTTTATGGATGAACCTACGTCTGGTTTGGATGCACGAGCAGCAGCCATTGTAATGCGTGCTGTTCGAAACACTGTTGATACTGGCAGAACGGTGGTCTGCACGATACACCAGCCGAGTATTGATATCTTTGAGGCATTTGATGAGGTAGTGATGTATTCTATGTTTTGTTTTTAGTTGCTCATCATCATAATAGTAGGTCGTCCTTACTATTCAATTTGATTTGATGCAGTTGCTCCTTCTGAAACGAGGAGGTCGAGTTATATATGCAGGTTCACTTGGTGTTAGCTCAATTGATATGATTAATTACTTTCAGGTACTAAACTAGAGTGTTACACATCTGCATTATTTCTTCTAAAAACAAACTTGGTTTGTTCTACAAATATCTCAAACCAAGATTGTTATGCTCATAATATATTTTAATATGTTGTAATGTTATGCTCATATTATATTTTACTATATTGTTGTCCTTGTTAGTGGGATGCAGTAGTTTTTGTAAGCAACTGATATTTCGTCTTTACTTCAATTAATATTTTTTAATAAACATGGGCCTTTTCTTGGTACTCCCTCTGTTTGCGAACGCTGCTGAACAGTTGAACAGTTTGTTTGTTTGTTCACAAGTATTTGCCACCCTGTATTTCCCTGTGTATACTTCCATTTTGCCCTCCCTAATACCTTGTGGCTTCTCCAACCATCACACATTTTGTGGGATATCAATTAAATTAGTTCTGAATGACATTTCCATTTTGGACGCATGGGGTAAAAAAATCATTGCCTGATAAGCATGCTATGGTCAACGGTGACAGGTATTTTTAACTAATACTAGATGTTAATGATGCATGCCTAATCGGTAAGCATTTCCCTCTAATGCTCTTGTGAAAATCTTTACTCTTTGGAAGAGCGAAGCTTAAGTCATATTTTGTGGCTTATGGAGTTTATTAAAAAGCTCAGGGCTTACCAAACAGGACTCGGTAGAATAATAAAAAGATGACATCCAACAGATACCGTTATGAGTTCATCCCCTCATTTCGCTCAAAAACAGTTTGTCCCCTCATGCCACCGATTTGTTCTTCGGAAAACTGAGAATTAGGTCAATTTTTCTCTATGCACATAATCAGTGCCCACCCTTAACAACTGATGCCTAATTAATGGTTGCTATGTTAGTGCTGTGCTTGAAATACATGAGCGATTTAAAATTTCTGGCTTGTGGCCACCATTATCTCATTATTTATATTGATAATACACTCACAATTTATCAAATGTTGACAACAGGGAATTCCTAGGGTCCTTCCTATCCCTGAAGGCTACAACCCAGCAACCTGGATGCTTGAAATTACCACACAAGCATGTGAAGAAAGGCTTGGAATAGATTTTGCAACAGTGTACAAGAATTCATATCAATTCAGGTTATTCTTACTGCATTAAATAAAATGCCTCCATTTGTGATTTGCTTGACTTCTTTTTTTTCTTGTAATTGTTGGAACTGTGTTAATAAACTAGTTCACTATACTTTAGGAAAGTGGCAGACTTAATTGAAGAACTAAGCATTCCAGCTTCTGGCACAGAGCCTTTAAAGTTCTCATCAGAGTTTTCGCAGAATCATCTTACTCAATTTACTGTGTGCCTGCGCAAACAAAGCCTTGTTTACTGGAGAAGTCCAGAGTATAATGTTGTGCGGTTATTTTTCACAGCAATAGGTGCTCTGATATTTGGTTCAATATTTTGGAACGTTGGGATGAAAAGGTAAATTTTCAAGGAAGTACTTTCAAATTTATGTATTTCTTTTATGTCTTTTGGATTTATGTTAATTGATAGACATTAAATATTTACGAGTTCTCAGGTAATCATCTCATAGCAAAGCATGTACTATCAGCAAGAAAAATATTTCAGTTAAATTCACTAGGCCACAATACTCTAATTTTATTGAACTGGGCACATGATTCAATTTTGCACAACCTTTTATGTCTAGGTTTTCTACTTGAGCCTAAGTACTGTTTCGTTTTGTTCAACAGAGGTCGTTTATTATAAAAATTATATAAATGGGTCCTCCTAATTTGACGTAGTTAAGTGTTGTAACAAAGTTGATAACATAAATGATTATTTGAATTCATTGACATTATTTGTAGAAAATTGTTCCATCAAATGCTTTGTGTACAACAAAACCTTCCCTAAACCATCCTAGCCTTCCTCGGTGTATTTTGTCAAACGCCATAAAAGATATTGTGTTAAACAAAGTATGTCTCCTTTAAAAGAAGAGTCATCTGAGTTGCATACGATTTTTGGAGCAGATCAGCCAAGCCAAATACTTTTAGACCTGCTCCAGATCTCATAGGATCCGGATCTGGAGCTCTACCAAACCTGCACTAAGAATCCCCGTTAGTAGCGTGAATTGAACTCAGCTCTGTAGCTTTCTCTGTGTATCCTTTGCCAGCAAACTTTGTGAACATACTGTATCCTTTTGCAAACAACTAGGGTGAATATCCTTAGTGAGTTTGTTACCAACATGCTGCAATAAAGGTGAGAGTGCATACATTATTTCACTAACATCAATATTATTACGCAGAGAATCTACAGAAGATCTGTTACTTATCATGGGTGCTCTTTATGCGGCTTGCCTATTCCTTGGCGTAAACAATGCATCATCTGTACAGCCTGTAGTTTCTGTTGAGAGGACAGTCTACTACAGGGAGCGAGCTGCTAAGATGTACTCGTCATTCCCATATGCTGCAGCTCAGGTTTATTCACTATTGCTGCTCTGGTACCCGTCTTGTTTATTATCCCGCATGAAAATCCTTTGGCTAATTATATGCCTGATGAAATCCTACAGGGTCTAGTGGAGATCCCATATATTGCAGTTCAGACACTAATATTCGGTCTCATCACTTACTTCATGATCAATTATGAGCGGAACATAAGTAAGTTATTTGTCTCCAGAAATGCTTGAAATCTTATATGGTCGTAGAGCTTCTTATCTCCTACACAGTCTTTCCCATTTGTAATCTGCTAAAAGTCATTTTGTAATTGCAGGAAAATTGGTCTTGTACCTTATTTACATGTTTCTTACTTTTACCTATTTCACGTTCTATGGAATGGTGGCAGTAGGCTTGACACCTACTCAACAAACGGCAGCTGTGGTATCCTCAGCGTTTTACTCGTTATGGAATCTTCTTTCTGGTTTCCTAATCCCCCAATCTGTAAGACACTAAAAATCATTGTTTCATTATTATTTCAATTTTTTCTGTTGCATTATTCTGTAATAGTCTGCATACAGTAGGTTTTACTTATTTTCCAGAAAATCATGAAATGCCTGTCCGATCAAATCCTTATGTATTCTCATTGGCTCATTACCTTAAATTTCCGATATCAAAACCTTAGCATTTCTCCAGTTTTCATGTTGAGTATCTAATTTCAATTATTCCGATCCATTGTTAAAATATCATTCCATACATTAGTGTAATTTATTATGATTAATTATTTCACTTCTTATAGAGAATTCCTGGTTGGTGGATCTGGTTCTATTACATCTGCCCAGTGGCATGGACCCTGCGTGGCATCATTACATCACAATTAGGCGATGTGGACACCAGGATAGTTGGCCCTGGTTTCAATGGTACAGTGCAGGAATTCCTCCGGCAAAACCTGGGATATGAACAAGGGATGACGGGTGTCACAGTTACAGTGCTCATTGCCTTCTCGCTTTTCTTCTTTTCAATTTACGCTGTTTCCATCAAGATGATTAATTTTCAGAGAAGATAACCACTCTACGAGACAGCCTACCAATCAATTTGATGGAAGAGATGTTGTTTGGATGGCTTACCTCGCCTGGTGTCCACACCGTTGCTGGTGTATACTAGGTGGATGAAACACCAGTCAAGTGAGGTCGATATTTGTTGATGGAGCTGAAAGAAACAGTTTTTACACATTGATTTTGAGTGTGTTACAAATGTACAAGGAATTGTCACACAGTTACAAAAGGAGAGATTGTTCTGCAATTTATGTATTCTTTTGTCTTCTATTGTAAGTATGGAAGTCACTATGCTTGATACTTCTGTGGGAGATATTCAACACGTTGTGTTGTACCCTAGAGGGTTCACTCCATATTTTGTCTTAATTGTTCCAAAATTGTCTTCTGTTGGAACTATATATGGAAGTTACTACGCTTGGTACTTATGGAAGTTACTAATGCTCTCTTTGGCATTGTGGTGTGGATGTGTTTTTGCCATTTGGCTTACTATTTTTCTTTTAATTTATGTTGCAAACCTGTTGTGATCTGGAAATGTACCTTAATTTAGTTTGTAAAAATAAATTATAAGTAAATTCTCATTTTTCACAGCAACTTCAAAAATAAGCACAGTGTTGGCGCAACACAGCATAGCAACCAATAGCTGTATAGTCCATACCAATTGTTAATGAGTGCCTCATGGTGATGATAACGCTGGATATACTCATTTTTGTTGCAGATGGCCGATAGAACCTTGATGTGTCCATGTCCATTTTTAAATTTCATAGTTGGAGTTTTGCTTTTTTTTAAAAAAAAAAAAACTTACTACCATAGAAATTGTCTTTACTTATGATGCTTTTGTGATGAATAAAAAAATATGTTACTAAAAAAAGACTTGTCACTAATGATGCCAAGTATTAGTGATGGGTCTTTCGTTTGGCCCATCACTAATGATGTCTTAAACTCTAGACTAACCTCTAGAGAAGAGTTTCTTTTGTCGTCCATCACTAGTATTCACTGTATAAGCAGACTGAAAACATCCATTCTTGCATGCTCCCTCCAAAGCTTACTCGGGTGACATGAGCACACGCATCAGGGCAACCGGCTAGTGCCGCTAGCACCCACGAGAACTAACATGTCGGGCGCAGGTCCACCGGCCAACAACACAACAGTGGTATTTTCTTCTCCGTCACTACATTTACTTTTTAGGTAACTTTGTAACAAATGTAGTGAAGTGTCCATTGAAAACAAAGAATGAGTTTTTTCAGTTATATGAATTATAGTTGGTACTTGGTAGACAAATAATCTCTTAACGGGAATCAAATATCCACACTCGCGTGCAAAATTTCTTCATAGTAACAGCTGATGTTCGCCCTGAGAATTGCTCGCGGTCACTTGACCTCAACAATCCTCGTCCAGAGGTAAGTGTCACTGTATCCGCTTCACTTCTTCAAAGATCCACAATGCATGATGTTTCTTGCTTTTTTAGCGTTTTGTGGGTTTTTATCTCCTTTCCTCCTTTGCTGGAGTCAAAGGAAAAGTCCTCTAACAAGCGCCCCGCCAATGAATCTAGCAATAAGTTAATTGACAAGAGGTCAAAAAAGGAGCCAATGGACTCGAAGAAACCCCAACGACCTCAAGCTGATCCTCATTACTCAGGGGACCCAAGATTGGTGCCCCAAAGCCTTCTGAAGGTGTCAAAAAATCCACTCCCAACTCCCAAGGCATCGAGTGTACATCTTCTGCCTCCCCAATTGGCCAAGGATCACCCGCCAGGGTCAAGCAAGGAGTGCATTAGTCCTGCCCTTGGCGTGAAAATAAAGAAGTCCAACATGTTTTTCCTTGATCTGTTCTTGTTTAAATTACTTTGTTGTTGACCGCTTGTTCATGTACATGAAGCCTCCTAATCAAGCTCTTATTGATGAGCCGATGAAAGAGCTTCTTGGCTCCTAATTGATTTTGGAGAATTGATGATAATAACGATTTTTGCAACTGATGTGTTTATCTAGAAATGTGAGCAAGAACACCAAAAAGGAGATTTTGAATGAGTTTGAGATGCACTCCCAATTATGAATTTCACATCAACAACGACTTTCTTGTTAAAATCATAAACTCTTTTTGTCTTTGAATTTGAGTATAGGCAAGCCATACTATTAACTATTAAGAGGAATGTGCTGAGAAGACTTTAAACCGCTGTGCTCAAAAAAATCTTTTGCTAAAGTTTTTCTTAGTCCCAAACTCTTTTTGGGCAATTTTTGGAATGTCTGGAATTTTACTGACACTCTGAATTTTGTGTTCTAGAAATTATTTTGGTAGGTTCCTTCCCTAGGTTTAAAAAAAATGAAAAATCTAAGGACCCGTTTGATACATATACATGTTCTGATTTTTCTAATTTCTGATTTTAATTCTTTGTAGAAACGATTTTACGGTGAATCAAATTTAGTTGTAAAATTATTTAGCTAGCTGATTAGATTAATAGTTCATAAAAGAGATGATAGTAGATTGAAAATCACAACTTAAAATCATCAACTTAAAAACTAAAAAAAATATAAATCAATATATAAATCTAATGCAATAAAACTACCCCAAAATTTTTTACAAAACAAGACCACTCGATCTTGTTAAGCGCGTTCTCGAAAACAAAAAGCTCCTGTTGAGGAACTCTGCTACCGTGTGTAGTCTAGAGCTTCGAGACAAAGAATAGAGACATG
>KE371302.1:26819-43344 GCA_000418225.1 Zizania latifolia
AGTTAAAGCTGTAAATCTTCATAATTTAAGGTCAATATGTACATCTTGAAAATGAATTGTATTCCATGAATATGATATCTATCTTATGCGATATCTTGAAAGTGAATTGTATTCCATGAATCGTCATACCCAACGACGGCGGAAGGTGGACTCACCATTGAACTGTTGATGCTGTTCTGTGCTGCAAACAGAGAAATGATTTTTAAGGTTTATTGATTCATAACTACACTAGTTGAGTGTCTGTACGTTGCAACGTGAAAAAAATTTACAATATTAAAAGAACACCATGCAAATAATACAAATAATTTAAAACATGATAAAATAACATTCATCATAATTTGGTTTCAAAAGTAGTAATTGACAATGAAGGCCCGCGTGTCAATGAGAAGGATTGTGGTGGTGGCAGAACATAAGCACCTGTCAATAACTCAATATGCTCAGGAGTCATCAGGATTCTGGAATATTGGTGACATTATCTAGACTTGCATGCTCACATCTAATCCTACCCACGTTTTTATATGTGCTTGCTTCTCGCAGTGTCTACATATGCATATGCACAAGTGCCGCGTAGTCACAGTCCAATGCATCCAAAAATAACAATTAGATGGAAATTTCTTAGTGCAAAGAAGTTATTTGTGTACATTAGACTTCATTTATTCAGCTTTCAGATCCATTAACAACTTAACAATCATCACCTCATACATTAACAGCTTTCAGATACATTTATTATTTTATTCAACAACTCACAGAAACGAATTCAGCACATCATATAACACTTAACAGTCATGAATATCATCAATACAGAAGAATGGATATTGAATATCATGATACAAACGAGTACAAGTGTACAACATAACTCCCTATACCTGTGAGCTGCTTCAACAGGTTCCTTCTCAATGAGTAGAACAGGCTAGTCCTTGCAATGAGCTGCTTCAACCTCACCAGGCTCCTTCTGCCGTTCACCGCCGTCGCCGCCTGCTGGACCTCAGCCACTGCCTGTCGAAGACTTTGTCGACTCCGTGTCTCTGGCTCTCCGCTCACCTCCGCCACTGCTTGCCGAAGACTCCCCCTGCTGCTCACCTCTGTTGCCGCTTACTGAACCTCCACTGCTGCCTGCTGAAGAAACCTTGAGCCACCATCGAGCATAGCAACTAGCAAATCAGAAGCCACCGAGCAGAGTAAATCTAGTACCGCCGCCGTTGCCCTATCTTTTCCCTGTCTTCTCTCTTTTCCCTCTCTTCTCCTCTCTTTTCCAACCTAGCCCCTAATCCACACGCTGTTTCCTGCTCTAGACTATTTTTTCTCGCGCGCATGCTGCATGCCCTTCGTGCTTGCCGCTGCCCCGGTTGGCCATATGGCGTTCGCCTTAGGCCGTTGGGCGTTAAGCTGACGCCAAATCGTGCCTAGGCGACACCTGCGAAGCTTCGATACGGATGGCAGGCCACGTATCGGTGTCAAATACATATCTGGATATGGATATGTTTCCGATACGCGCCGATACGTATCTGGGGATTTTCGCATTTTCAAATAAATCTAGAATATTGATATGTATCCAATACTTGCTGGGATACGCCCATTGCCAGATCCATTCGCATGGACTCCCTCATCGCACGCTAGATCTATTCACCTCTCCTGTCGCAAAGCGCCATTGGCCACCACCGGCTGTTGCCGCTTCCCGTCGCAAGCGCCTCCGGCCGCCGAGGGGCTTGCGCTGCTGACAGACGCTGCATCCCTTTGGGCCACGCCGCCTCCTCGCACCGTGCCAGCTCCTCCCTTAACGACACCCGCGCCGCCGCCCGCCAGGTACAAAGACTAGGTGTCACCTCTAGTCTTCTCTAGTTCTCTCATTTTGCTGTGACAAAAGGCTTTTTGCCCTATGCAATGTTCCCAGAAACCCCATGGGTGTTGCACACCCTGTTCTTCAACTTATTTCTTTCCCCTTACCTATCAGTCAGTTCCAGTGCCTTATTAGTTTTGTACTGTCAAAATTTTGCTTTATTACATTTGAGTTGTTGACCTGTTGTTATTTTTATAAGTATCATTAATTTGTGTGTGTATATATATAATATATATACATGCGTATTGCCGTGTCAGTTTTTTTTTGGAAAGTGATGTATCGAAGTATCGCCGTATTGCGTATCCGTATCTGTATATGTATCCATGTATCTGGGTAACATAGGGCGACGCCACAGACTACGAAGCAGACACCATACACATTGAAGCCAAGGCGACGTCGACGCCCAGCTCTCGATTGCCCCGGCGCCTAGGTGACGCATTAAAAAGTATGCATGAATATGATATCTAACTTATGTCATATATGGAATATATGACAAAGACGGGAATTTTCATTTGTTGAACTGGAATATGGATTATAATAGTCTTAACATTTCAAAGTAGTTTAAACCCTAGATGTTCATTAAACTTTTCAAATTCAGATTCCAATATGGACATGTGAAACACCATTTTTCAAATCATTATGTCAAACTCCAGGTTCAGTTGGTTAAGAACCCCAAATATATAATTAACATGCTGAATAATTGTTCACAAACCCAAATTAGCATGAATTAGGCTTACAGCAGCTATTTCTGCCATTCTCGAGTTGGAATGATGGACAGCTATAATGATGTAATAGTGCACCTATGTGCTATGCCCTAGCATTCCAAGGGTAAAAACTGCTATAGTGCTGATAAAGCCCACTTTTTAGTTTTTATGACATTGATCCATAATAATGTCCATTCATCCAACAACTGTTTAATCACTATTTGTATGATTTGATCAGACACATATTTCTAAAAAAGGATTAAATCGATTACATGTGATTCCTGATGTTAATATATTATATATGCGTGTGCAGAAGGACAGACTCCTATCAAGTTGGATAGCAACGTTGTTGAACTTTACAAAGGGTACTCACATCTGCCTCCTTCCCTATTTCATGTTAAAAGAATTAGTTTTGCATGTTTTCATACAGTGTTGAATTTGTCACAAGCAGGGTTGGAGAGTTCTTGAGCCGATATACAAGCGGGAAAATTCCCAAAGCATTCAAGCGTATCCCATCATTCGAGTTCTGGGCAGAAGTTCTACAGCTGACTCAGCCTGAAAATTGGTCTCCTAATGCACTATATCAAGCAACACGCTTGTTTTCTTCAAACATGAATGCAAAGAATGCCGTGCGATTCTATGATGCGATTTTGCTTCCGCGTGTTCGTAATGACATAAGGCAGAATAAGAGGCTTCATTTTGCACTGTATCAGGCTTTGAAAAAATCCCTATATAAGCCTGCAGCCTTTTTCAAGGGAATTTTGCTGCCACTATGTCAGGTAGTTCTTTTTAAACTAATGAATAACATAGAACACAACATTTGTTATATATTCATTTCCTCTGTACTGTGCTACCTTTTTCTTTTGTATATTGCATGATTGCATTTCTTAGTCAGATTATTTATGGTGTGAAAGTTCCAGCAAACATTCAACTTGTCTATATTGCCAAATAAATGCTTGAACAGCAGATATTTCCTTTTTCATCTACCTTATCTACTGGGCCTGCTTTGTTCATTATTTTCCTTGTCCTATGGGCTACTGTTTTATTTTAGGCTGGCTGCAGATTTGCAGTTGCACTAGGTCCAACTAGATTCCATTATTTTCTCATTGAGCTCATATCATGTCTGCAGGAAAGGAATTGCACTCTACGTGAAGCAGTAATTATCGGTAGCATCATCCAGAAAGTCTCCATTCCTCCCCTCCATGCAAGGTCAGTTGAACATTGTACAAGATTCATGTCTTTAAGATGCTTGCTGAGTTGCTTATCTTTACTTGTCATTTTGATGCAGTGCAGCATTAATGAAACTAGCAGAGCTGGAGTACTGTGGCACTACTAGGTAAAGTGTTGGCAACTAGTCTAGTCCCTTTGTCCATATAATTTTAGTGCAGTGTTTGGTAAACCAAAATGTGATGAAACTTTATCTTTTTGGTCTAGTAAATAATACTATCTGAATGACATTTTTAACTTTTTTGTATGTAAGAATTGTTGATATAGTATACATCGAACTATGTATTATGGTTGATTAGCTGTACTTGTGATTGCCCATTATATATTCGTTTGGTACCTTATTCACTTATTGTTTTTTGGAGCATTCTATAACCTATTTTTCTCTGTTGCAGCTACTTTATTAAGCTGTTTCTAGATAAGAAATATGCTTTGCCATACCGTGTGCTTGATGCAGTTTCTGCTCATTTCATGGGGTTTCTAGATGAGGAGAGGGTCATGCCTGTTATATGGCATCAATCATTGCTTGCCTTTGTGGAAAGGTTAGTGATATATGTGTAAATATGAAACAAATTTATTCAGAGCATTCATTTAGATAATCTGAGAAGCATCACTCTTTTGTTTATGCCATGCAGCAAATTTATATCGTCCTCTTTTTTTTTCTGTTTCTTGGTTACACTAGTTTGATAACTGGTTCATTATATTCAGCTTCTCTGCTATCAGTGGCAGAGACCTAATGATGCAATAGGTCACATGTGTTTCTTTCTCTGTGTCATTGCTGATATTTTTGCTAGTTTATTATTTTTAAGTGTTGTTAAATAATTTATGACAGGTACAAGAATGAATTAGAGAAAAAGGATAAAGAGAAACTTCTGCGCTTGTTTGATCACCAGAAACACTATTTGGTAAAACATAATTTCATTTCATCAATCATATGCATGCATGATTCCCAAAGTGTTCTCTCCTGAATTTCATTACTTAACTGATATGAATTACTCCTCGAACCTTTACTCTCTATAAAGGTTACTCCAGAAATCCGTAGGGAACTTCGGATGAGCTGCAACAGGGGTGAAAAGGAGGCAAATATGTCAATATATATCCTTACAGTGCATGCCTTCTGTTCTGATCTTTTGCATGTTTTTTTATATTCAACTGACAAAAGGCGTGCTCTAGTTGTGCATAGAACAATTTACCTGCTTATTACAAATTACTTGTGTTGAAGTGCAGTTTTTTCTTAACGTTGTTCTTACGTTCACCAATTTCTGTGATCACCAAGCCAATTGAAGAAGACAGGTGGAATATTCCGGAAGTGCCCATGGAGGACTAAATCGGTGGTTTGATTCTTGGGGAGTGGCACAATTTTCAGACAACATGCATATTAATTTTGCTCACAGCATGAACTTTCGCCACTTTTTATAGAGAAGGATCAAGATTAGCGAGAGAAGTTGTAATGAAAGTTTTTGACTGGTTTGGAAATGTATTAGAGGTTACTTGAAAATTGTTGAGGGATTTATCGGTCATATTTATAAGAGAAATACAAAAATATCAACCAGCGATCTTTGAAGATCAATTTTAATCTGAAAGCGGGTAAGTTTGTCATATGAAATTGATTTGTACTAATGGTGTTTAAAAGGCATCACTAATTCATGCATGCACCGCGTTATTTGCAATTCATGCGTAAACTGGAAAAATATATTTCAGAGAAGCATAAGCTCGGCTCTCAATCTTCACCTAATATGCAGGGGATACTGAGCGTTAATACGATCTTTACTGAAAAGTATGCAGGTAAAACTGTATTCTTACTTTGTGAATCCTGGAATTCTGAATATATCCGGGCGCCATGGTAAAACCACTGCCACAGCATTAGGACATCATATGCTACTTTTGTTTGTTTTGTTTCTCAGCTGTCTCTGAAAGTATATTGTGTCTGAACAATTCTACTTGTTTTTTTAAGAAATAGCATGAGAACAGTTGAATTCATTGGATTATAAGAGAGCCAGAGAGAGTCACAAGATATATCTCCTAGGAAGGTAATACTTCTAATTAATCCTAGCTCTTAATTTAATATCATGTAATTTTGTATATATACACATAAAATTAGAAGAAAATATAAAGAGTTAATATATCATCTTATTTAAATTTAAGCCGTTAGATAAAAATAATGAACGATCCATAATCATTTTGTTATACCTTAAAATTTTCCTAATACGATTAGAATATAGAGGAAGGAATAGAGGGAAGGGAAAAAGAGGAGAAAAGAAAAAGAAAAAGAAAAGGAAGATTAGCTAAGCACCATGAAGCAATTTTTGGTTTTCTAAAGAATATCTTATGGATCAGAATTAATGGGCCAAATGATCCTAACATTTCGTTTCTTATAGATTTTTCAAGCACAAGATCATTAGAGAAATGTTGCTTTCTTTGGTTGCACAACAATTCTACTTGCAAGTGCATTCGATAGACGGAGCATTGACCGCCTCAATAAAACCCAAGAACACCACAGGAGCCCGAGCTATAAATTCCAACAAGCCACGAAAACGAAATCAGTCTCTGGATTGACCAGCACTGCTCATAATCTTTTTCCTCCAGCTAGCCTGCCACAAGTACTGTAGTACCACAAGTCAAGGTCGCCTCTGCACAGGGCGCCTATTAAAACAGAAACATCAAATTCTTCAATTTGATTCTTCAGAAAAGGTCGATAGCGACATCGTTTTATATTAAGGATGTTTGACTCGTAAAATGTTAGTAGCGGAGCTCAACTCGATTCATTTTGTTCTGAAGACTAATGTGTTACATTAGTAAATTACTTGAATGAATGTTCATCTACCAATCATGCAAATTTCCGGAACAAAACGCACACTGCACCCGGTATATTTTCGTTCTTTGCACAACACCAAGTCTATCCAAACATTTTACATCTAGGTCTTTTGCAAATTTGTTTTACTTTTTATCAAGTATTTTGCAAAGTTACCTTTTTCATATTTTTAACAAAACTAAAACACACATAGATATCTCCGAAACAAATACGAAAGCGAATAGTGCAGAAAACAAATACAGGTCAAATAAAGAGTAAACACAAATACGAAACTAAATATCTATCCGTATAAAAAACCATTGATATGTGCAATTTTTTTTGACATAACCAACAACGAGCTGAGGTTCAATTTGCAAGATTTCTCAAAATATTGATACATATTTATAAATTATAAACATATATAATAAACTAAAAATAGGCTTTATAGAAAGTTTTGATTCTAATAAACATATATACTTTTTAGTTTTCAGCAAGTAATCACATAATAGTTTAATTCACATGGTTCAATATTTTGTGAAAATACAATAGTTCAAAGTTTCACATAATGTGATGTAAAAACCATTCATATAGTGCAATAAAAAAATTAAAAACGAAAATATTTCATATTTATTATGCGGATTATCTATTTCCATTGGAATCTACTGTTCTATTTCTGGATTAAAAAAATCTATTTACATTTTTATTCTAGACTACTTTGTTTTCGTTTCCATATAACATTCGCCGTTTCTATTTTTTTCTGCAGAACATACACAAACTTTTCGCTCCGTATCCGTCCCAATTCATCTTCATCCTAAGCACCAATGGTGCAACGGCCATCATCCATGCGACCATGCATTGACCGAGTCTGAACCACGAGGCCGATCGACGTTGAATGATAACCCATAGAAAACGTGCCTGCGCGGGAACCCGACTGCGACGTGTGCAATTCAATTAATCACTCTATCTCTAACTAACCATGCGTTCCAATGCCAAGTGTGCAAATTAATAATATATCAGGATGCTGACTAGTCTGCTTGGGTTAAATAAGATTAATTTGCTCGTCGTGTCCGTCGTCGTCGTTTTCTCCTGATTGGTCGTCGGTCAATTAATTGTTCCGTTTGCTTTTGGTCTCATATACGCAAGAACAGCCATCCTCTTTCTCCAAATCTAACCCCAGCACAACCACAAACTAGAGAGATGTTTTCTTCGTTTATTCATCACGTACAAGATGCATACATACACGTACCACTAGGCACATATACCGTACTCACACACTCATAAGTGTGTGTTCGTTCCTCTATATAGCTGAGATCAATAGTATCACATGTTACTAAAATTCTATTGAAAAACACACTTGTGTTTAGTAGTGGCTTAATTATAATCTGAGATACGTAAACGAAGCTAAAACTATTGTTGTTCGTACTAAAATGGCCCAGTATTTTTTAATACAATGCGAATGCTCGTGATCTATCTCGCATAATTGCACGGAGCAAGGTGTTATAGATGCTTTCTATTGTATTTGCTCTACAATTCCATCCTAAATGTTTCTTATAAATATACACATGTATTTTTCAAACAACTGCTGTAGCACACGTATCCACTGAATCTAGCTACGTCATTATAATATATATTTTATATTCGCCATAATTGAGCAGTGTATATTCTATATTTCTCTTCTGTTAACGTGGTAAAAAACCAGGGCGGTTTATATTTTGCATTTCTCATCTGTTAACGTGGTAAAAAACCAGGGCTCTCAAAGCAAATGGGGTGACTCCGATCCTTTAATAATTTTGACATTGTCTTAATAACAACCAGTTGAATCTCACGTGATTACGTAGCGCTATTAAATTTGTATTTGCTTTACAAATCTCTCTATTTCTAAAAGTATAAAGTAAAATTCCTATTTCATATACAACTCTTGGTTCTATTTCTATTTGTTATATTTCCGTAAATTGAATTGTATTCTGTATATTTCACCATTATAATCTAGACTCACCACCGATGCATATTTTATTTTTTCCTCTGATTAATTAAAGTGGTAATTTTTGGACAGCTAGCGAATGTCGTGTCTCCTTTTTTGCACTATATTAATAATATAATATATACATAGATGTATGTTAACAACCAGTCGCAACAATCACAAGAACAGGAATTCACAGAAAGAAACAGAACCAAAATCTCACGCCTGGTCACCCCCAAGCCGAGTCGCCAGCCAGCCAGTTCTTCTTTTCTGTTCTAGATGTGTGGGCATGCCCTAGGTTGATTTTGCATGTGTTGAGCAAATTAAGGATTGATTTAACATTTGCAACTTTCTACGTTTGGACCTCCTCAATTGCCTTGACAGCCGGTTATATCTAGCTAGGTTGTTATCCAATACATACTGTAGGATACAACTCACTGGGCATACCAGCCGTTTTCAAGTATTTATGAGTACCATTTTCGTCAGGCATTGATCACATCAAAATATCTTGCAAAAGTGTCTGAATTTTCTGTCTATCTCCGTATATCTGAAACATTCATTTTAGACAAAGTGTCCTTGTATTTTGTGAAGGCAACCCCTTACCAAAATAATGTGTCATACTGTCATTCTCACGGCATATATACCAAACAAAAAACCACTACTTATGCACTGTGATAGAGTAAATGTAACAGCCTGGATTTTTTTAATTATATAAGAAAAGGAATTTTAGAAACTGATTGTTTGAACAAACAAGTGCTTGGAAAATTGCCACAATTATAATTTACTTTGAAACAAGCTCAAATCAGGCCAGATAATTTTTTAATAAATTTCTCATGCCTCAAAAAATAAAATATTCAGCATGCTCTTTTCATAGTCCATCTATACTTGATATTTATTAATTACGAAGTTTATAATTATTTAATTATAAAAAGCTATAATTGAGACTCTAAACCAATTATAACTCAATTTTGATTAATTAAAATTTTCAAAATTATTAAGTCATATACCTATAACTCTAACTAGAGCAAATCTCAATATGTTCAAACTACTAATTTCAAAACTATTAAATTATGAAAAAAATGTAATTAATATTCTAAACTAAGTACATACTAATATTTATTAATCATTAATAAAATGTCGTGCAACACGGATTGGCGACTATAGGGCCTAATTAAAAAAATTGGAGAAGAAAGAGGAGCAAGAAGGGATTGTTTTAGAGCAGAGGGGGCTATTCGGTGAAGCTCCACTACCCTGCAGATGGTGTACTAAAAAGTCAAAACAGCAGTCAACGGCGCAGCGCTACCACCATTTACGCCCACTGCGAGCTCGGTTTCTCATCGCTTTAGCCACCAGAACACCGCGCAGATCCGGCCACTGGTTTCCCGTGGACTTCCCTCCAACCAGCGAGCTCGACGAGGTACTCTTCCCTCTTCATCTTCCTCTTCCTCTTCGTCTTCCTCCTCCCGTTCCTGCTTTGGATTATTGGTTGGTGCTCTGTGGCGCGCGCGCGCGCCATTCTTTGCTTCTGCTGGTTCCGGTTCTTGGGAGCTCTTTTTTCGCGCCATATTTTGGCCGAGGGAAACCCCTTATTTCGGTTCTTCGGTGTGGGTTCGCAGCTTTGGGGATTTTTGCTGTTTAATCAAGGTAATCCCGTATTTGTATTTCTTTTTTTGTTGTTGCATGTTTTATCTCCTCTTAGCAGGTTGTTTAATCAAGGCGATTTTTTTACCAGATTTTCAAAAAGAAGACGAATTGATCGTTCTAGAGTTTTGCTCGTGTTCTTTCTTCTCGTATTCCTCCGGTTTTGATTTCTTGTTTTCCTGTCAAATTTGTAACCTTTTACCTGTTGATTTTTTGGCAACAATTTTTGTTGCGTTCCGTGTAGAACGACAAGAGGGCGTCGTCGCATCCTGCAAATCCTCTGTTGTCCGATGCTTCTCTTTCATAAAGATTTTACGAATCTTTAAGAAAATAGTTGATACTACATGGTGGCAATTATTAAACCAAAAGGACGTGCCATAATTGTCCAATCTGTTCTCTTCTGCAGAATTTACTAGCGCCTTTTCATAGTTCTTGGTCCAGTTTAATCTTTGATGTTTCCTTTTACATGACTTAATCTTGATGTGACTAGAACGGTAGAACCTCCAGTTTGACCCCAATTTCTTGATGAGAAGCTTAGAACATGGGTTTTGCTATCCATCTTGTCTAGTTTCCATCTACTGAATTTCCAAACCCTTGGTTTCTTGTGATTGCAGGCAAATCTGCAGCCATCTGGGTGTGTGTTCTTCACTAAACAACTAAACAAGAGCATCATCACCCATACTCTCTAATCTCCTCGCCACAACACAAATCCCACCAAGAAAAACCCCATTTTTCCGGCATCATGCAGCTGTTCCCGACTATCTTATAGCAAATTGGTGTGCAGGGAATCTCAAACTTTTGGTTAATTCTGGTACACCAACCATCACTGACATGATGCACCCAGCCCTGCGAGCTACCCTCCAATGCCTCGCGCTGTCGGCTCTCCTGCCGGTCGCCGTGGCCGCCGGCGGCAACTCCACAGCGGCCTCCGCCTCCGCCCCGATCTTTCTAAGATGCGGAGCCTCCGGCGTGCAGACTGACAGCAACAACCGGAGCTGGGACGGGGACGGCAGCTCCAGCTTCGCGCCGTCGGTGAAAGGCGTTGAAGCGAGTGCTTCGTACCAAGATCCGTCGCTCCCGTCTCCGGTGCCCTACATGACCGCTCGCATCTTCACGTCGAACTACACCTACTCCTTCCCCGTCAGCCCAGGCCGCATGTTCCTGCGCCTCTACTTCTACCCGGTTGCATACGGCAGCTACGCCTCTGCAGCTGCCTACTTCGGCGTCACGGCCAACGATCTGATCCTTCTCGACAAGTTCAACTCGTCGCAGACGGCCCTGGCGAACACCTTCGCCTACATCGTCCGGGAGTTCTCGGTGAACGTCACGTCCGGCAGCCTCGACCTCACCTTCGCGCCGTCGTCGTCTGGACAGAACGGCACGTACGCCTTCGTGAACGGGATCGAGATCGTGCCGACGCCGGACATCTTGACGACGCCGACGCCTACATTCGTCGACGGCGGAGACCCCAATCCATTCGATTTGGATCCCTCCTGGGGGTTCCAAACGATGTACCGACTCAACGTCGGAGGGAATGCGATCACTCCCCAAGATGATTCCGGGTTCTACCGTTCATGGGACAGCGACTCTCCGTACATCTACGGCGCTGCCTTCGGTGTAACCTTCGGCAAGGATTCCAACGTGACCATCAACTACAGCGCCGCCGTGCCAAACTACACGGCGCCGGTGGCTGTCTACGCGTCGGCGCGGTCAATGGGGCCGAATGCGCAGATCAACCTCAACTACAATCTGACATGGATCTTGCCGGTGGATGCGGCGTTCTCCTACCTCCTGAGGTTCCATTTCTGCGAGATACAGTACCCGATCACCAAGGTGAACCAGAGGTCATTCTTCATCTACATCAACAACCAGACAGCGCAGGCTCAAATGGATGTCATCGTTTGGAGTGGAGGAATCGGTAGAGCCACCTACACCGACTACGTTGTCGTCGTCCCGGCCGGTTCCGATCAGGACCTGTGGGTGGCACTCCACCCTGATCTCTCCAGCAAGCCGGAGTATTATGATGCAATTCTGAACGGCCTCGAGGTGTTCAAGATACAGGACAATGGAAGGAAGAACCTTGCCGGGCCCAACCCCCCGCTTCCACCACCGAGCCCTGGTTTGAACCCCCACGCCGGCGGCTCTGGGAGAAGGAAATCGAAGACTACTGTGCCGGGAATCATAGGTGGAGCTGTGGGCGCCATTGCCGTGCTGGTGATTGCTTGCTTTGGAGTGTGCGTCATCTGCAGACGGAAGAAGAAGGTGGCGAAGGATTCTGACAAGTCTGAAGACGGGCACTGGACTCCTCTCCCTGATTTCAGCAAATCGGCGTCGGCCACATCGGGAGTGATGACCAACACCACCGGGAGCCACTCGACGCTGCCATCCAATCTTTGCCGCCACTTTTCGTTTGCTGAAATCCAGGCGGCCACCAACAATTTCGACAAGGCTTCCCTCCTTGGCAGAGGCGGGTTTGGAAACGTGTTCCTGGGCGAGATAGAGGATGGCACGAAGGTCGCGATCAAGCGCGGGAACCCACTGTCCGAGCAGGGCATCCATGAGTTCCAGAACGAGATCGAGATGCTGTCCAAGCTCCGGCACCGGCACCTCGTGTCTCTGATTGGGTACTGCGAGGACAAGAACGAGATGATTCTGGTCTACGACTACATGGCTCACGGGACGCTGAGGGAGCACCTGTACAACACCAAGAACTCGCCGCTGTCGTGGAAGCAGCGGCTGGAGATCTGCATCGGCGCCGCCCGCGGGCTGCACTACCTGCACACGGGCGCGAGCCAGACCATCATCCACCGCGACGTCAAGACCACCAACATTTTGCTGGATGAGAAGTGGGTGGCTAAGGTCTCCGACTTCGGGCTGTCCAAGACCGGCCCGAACGTGGACAACACCCATGTCAGCACGGTGGTGAAGGGCAGCTTCGGGTACCTCGATCCGGAGTACTTCCGGCGGCAGCAGCTCACCGAGAAATCCGACGTCTACTCGTTCGGAGTCGTGCTGTTCGAGGTGCTGTGCGCGCGCTCTGCACTGAGCCCCACGCTCCCGAAGGAGCAGGTGAGCCTCGCCGACTGGGCGCTGCACTGCCAGAAGAAGGGTGTTCTTGGCGAGATCATCGACCCACGTCTCCAGGGGAAGATTGCACCCCAGTGCTTCGTCAAGTTCGCCGAGACCGCGGAGAAATGTGTTGCTGATCACAGCATCGACAGGCCGTCCATGGGCGACGTCCTCTGGAACCTCGAGTTCGCGCTCCAGCTGCAGGAGAGCGCGGAGGACAGCAGCAGCCTCACCGAGGGGACGTCGTCCGGCACGTCGCCGCTGGTTCTGGCCAGGCTGCAGTCAGACGAGCCGTCCACAGACACGACGACGACCACCACCACTACCACGACAACCACCATGAGCATGACCGACCGGAGCATCGCCACCGTAGAATCCGACGGGCTGACCCCGAGCATCATCTTCTCGCAGCTCATGACACCGGATGGCAGATGAGATCAAATTGCAGGTTAGCATTGCAGTTCCTCCTTCCAGATTTATTCTGCGCCTCAACAGATCGAATTCGTGTCAGCGATAACTAATCAGTGTGCTTATGTGTTATTCTGCCACTAACATCGTTGTATATGCATCGTTTAGGACTAAATATATTTATGTTTCAGTTATGTACCAGATGTCTGTTTTTTTTGTCGAAATTGCGGTAATTGTGTAGATACCGCCAAGTTGCTTGGAAGCATGATTCTTACCTCTTAATAAAGTTGTAATCTTTTATAAGGCTCTTTTATGATATGATACGCCTGTTACCTCTTAATCTTAGTCATTAGTTATATATAAATTATAAAATAATAATAATTGATTAACCGGTAGTTCTCAGTTGAGATTTTAACTTAAACACATTAGATTTAGATAACATAATTGCCAATGATTCGTGAGGTTGACGGCACGGCATGCATGACACAGTTATTCCATAGATGACAATTAAATCCAAAGATTGGAGATAAAATAAACTATTATAATTAATTTCTATAATTATCAAAATACAAAAAATTAAGGGCAACTAGAAGGTAAAAGTCACATTATTTTAATGTGCATTCAAGATATAAATTTTGGACTTAAAAGGTACCGAATATACACATCTGCTTTACTTTCGATGGGCAGAACAATCCGTGCCTTCAGATTGCTGCCTGCTGTATGAGCAGCCTGGTTTTCTGCTGCTGAAAAACGCGAACGATATCCACTGTCCGGTACAGGTTCCGATCAAACATTGATGACTTGCAGCCGATGCAGCCATGCTTCCTGGATTAATACCACTTAGCTTGCCTCGAGACAGTGGAAACCAGCAGAACCGCAGATGGAATTAGGTAGGCGGGAAGGCGGGCGGATGTGACGGGGGACTCGGCCAAAGTGAGCCGGCACGAACTGAAGCTACCGGCCATTAGAATTGGGCAGGTGCTCATCACCTATCTTATCAAGTTTGGCCGGCCGCTTTGGCTGCGGCTTCTCCCAATTATAGTTGACGAGTTGAGCTTTCAGCACGCCTATGGTTTATAGCCTAAGACGGAGACTCGAGACCAGAACAAAAACATAATTTTAGGTTTATATTTTTATTCTTGGAGGGTAGAAAAGCCAATGCTGAAAAAAAGAAAGAGATAAAATCCCCTTAATTAGTTTTAAATTAAATAATGCAATTCAAATTTAGTTGTGGCTTATAATCTGAAGGGGCTGCCATTTCTAGTTTGCTTGGGATTTTGCCATTTCTTATATGAAAATCATGTGGGATGTATGAACCCCTTAAAAATGCCAGTTTATCTGACGAAAAAGTAGGACTTGTCATTCCTTGTTTGATTGATATATATATCATAAATTAATAAACCAAAAGGATATAGATAAAATTGAATTCCTTGTTTGCTACTGTACAACTGTCATTGCTGACAGGTTTATTGTTTGATAATGATAGAACAATTCAATTGCATGCACTCAGGGGCAGATAATGGACTGGCCTAGGTGGCTAGGTCTTGATACAGTCCTTCTTATCCTTTCATGCACTTATTAATTTAAAAAGGACTAAAATACACCCTAGGATCCCCGTCTCCCAGTCTCCCAGTCTCCCCGCAGTATAGACTCACCTGACGCACCCCCGTGATGACGCCCGTCACTTCACGGTCTCCGGTGCATATGAGTAAGTGAGTAACCGGTCTTGATAAATTTATTATACTGGCTCAAGTGCAAACAAGGCACGGAGAAATCCCTTAATTACACTGCTCCACGTCCCAGTTCTTTTCCGGCTCTATCATTCGGGTGTTGACTAAAAGCTGAACTTAGTGAACAAGTCATCTCATCAACAGAGATGCCGATGACAAGATAGCACAGAAAAACATATTATTTAGAGCACACTAATGATTTATCAATACAAAGCTTCAGAAATCATAGGTCAGACATTTTGGTGATATTGGCATCCGAGCAGACATCATAGCTGATTCAGTGATAGAGCTTGTTCAGATCATCTTTAAATTTGTTCTTTAACTGCTCCCTCTTAAGTTTAAGTGCAGCAGTCACCAGCCCAGACTCTGGAGTCCATGGTTCAGGCAACAACACAATCTTTGATGGTATTTCAAATTTCTCAAGCTTTGCTGCTTTTGCGGCCTGCACAGTTGGAACACATTGCGTTAGATACCATGGAGAATGATATACCAGGTAGTTCACTATTTGATCTGCAATTAACAGAAGTAGTACGAAAAGCGTGCTATTATTACCATATATATACAGTTTAGGATCACCTTAGGTTACATGACATTAATCTCAGTCTTATCTATTGTTGTATTCACAGATGGGCTCCTCAAATTCATCAGCTTTGCAGTTCACCTATGTTCTTTCATCTTTAAAATTTAATGCAGATATGCAACACCAGCCCACCAAGAAAATGGCATTGCAATGATCCACAATAGGCACCTTAAGGATGACAAAGATGATACACTTACCATACGTAGGTCATAATATGTAATATGACCTGATTTTTATTTTTAATCTAGGCATTTTGCTGGTAGATGGTTTTTCAAGTAAAATAACTGCTGGAAATTTTAAGGGCTCCTTTGGAACTAGAGAAACATTCCTGATTCTTCTCAGAAATGAAATACTTCCTATGAAATCCTGTGTTTTAAAAGAGCCCTAAAATTTTAAACTTAAAAATAAAGATGAATAACAATGAAGATTTAATGGATGTTCTAAGACAGATCATGGGCATGTATAACAGATTTAATGAAGATTTAAAGTCCTGTCAAAGTATGTTGTTGCCCTTATTAAGGACATGTATAACAATGCTGTGACTAGTGCTCGAACAAGTGATGGTGACACTGATGACTTTC
>KE371303.1:0-11822 GCA_000418225.1 Zizania latifolia
ATATCATCCACGTAAATTTGGGCGATCAAAAAGTCAGTGCCATGCCTGAGTAAGAAAAGAGTTTTGTCGACAGAGCCCATTTCAAATCCCTTCCCCAGAAGAAATTGCTTCAAACGGTCATACCAAGCCCGAGGAGCTTGCTTCAAACCGTACAAAGCTTTTTACAATTTTAAACCGTACATATACTTCGGCGATATCATCTGATTCGTGAGATAGTAGATAGGAGATATGTAAAGTACAAACTGATCTAAATATTACAGATCCATTGACAAAGCCACTCTCACAGCCCAAGCATGAGGCATATACTAGGTCTATGGGTCTTAGATATCTACATAGTTGACTCCAGTGCAAGTGGGAGATTGTTAGCACTATTCTCTAGAGGCAACATGGAGATGTTGTATGGGACATACTATGTTTATGAAACAAAGTTACTGTTTCTCGAAATAGATTGTTATTATGGATCAACAAATGCGTGATTTGTTCATGAGACTCATAATGTGACTATTTCTAAATAATCCCTTACCGGATATAGGTCATATGTGAAACAGATATGACTGAGATCAGTATGTGTATTGATTAATGATCATGTCTCATGTATCATGGGTATGGAGATACCAACTCAATAACATGGACATATGTTGAAGAACATATGTTGGATAGACCTACAATGAGACACTGCTGAGATTTCATGTGTCATCAGTAAGTCTCTGTAGTGTTTATGTAAAGTCCATAGAAATGAGATCATCATGGTTTCCAACATACATAGTAGCTTACTTTGGGACTACTAAATGCTATTCGGTAACTAGATAGTTATAAAAGTAGTCATCGGGTCGCTATGAAACATGTAGTGGGATGTGAGTGACTAAGATGGAATTTGGCCATCCTTACGGGAGAGATATCTCTAGGCCTCTCGATATAATGGATTATGGAAGTGCATGGCTATGCTGATGTGATTAAAGAGTTAATCACAAGTTATAATCCAATACAGAGATCGAGAGGATTGGGCTATTGATAGGATGGCACAAATCTCACCTTGTGCTCGATCAATATCTTGAGGCAAAGGGACATGTACATATGGAACATTACAAGGTTCAGCCGATATGATCTTTACGTACACTTGGGTTAATATGCTTTACTAGAGGCCGCTATTAATGGAGTATTAAAAAGAAGTTTCCATATGTTAACCAAGCTATACATGAACCTATAGGGTTACACACTTAATGGGTTAGAACATTGGGTTTGAATAGGATTCAAATTGGGCTCAATTTAGTTAGACATCCAAATTGTTTGGATGGACATCCGAACAGATAGGATAGGGATCCGAGTAGAGTCTTGATTATGCCTGGGAGGGCCCAAGTTAGGATGTCTATATATATGAGAGTGTAGGGCATAGGGATGCTAAGCTTTTGCCTCGCATGTTGATGCATTTCTCATGCAAAGTAGTTAGCCATCGAGAGCAAACCCTAGCCGTTTCCTCTTGAGAGCCTGACCATTTTGCTGATCACTCAGGTGCTAGTACACCATTGGTCGGCGTTCCCACCCCAGATGTGTGGATACCAGTAGAGGCGTTGCTTTACTGCTTCGCTGATCGGATTGGCAGCGTCATCGGCTTGAAACTGCAGAGGTCCTTGGGAGAAGTCCTCGGGAGTTCTCGACTTCGGTCGAAGGTTTCTCGAGGACATTGATCCGCTTCTCGAGGACGTTGATCAGCTTCTCGAGGACATCGATCAGCTTTCCGACCACATCGGCACGCTTGAGTTGGATCGGCTTTCTATTGCAACTCTCCTTCCACTACACTACATGCCTGAGGTAACGATCTATGGTCTATCTCTTAGCAAGATATTCTAGTTTGCGCGGTAGAAAAATTTTGTTTTCAGCTAGCCTATCCTCCATGTTCCCCAACAACTGGGACTCAGGAACTCAAGGATAGGTTGTGCCTGAGGCCCTGGCTAAGCAGGACTTGGCTGATGATCGCATCTAACGGTTGACCTCACCCGAGCGCCAACACACTTTGGAACAAGGCAGGCGTACAAGCCATCACCTCATATCCAAGAATTTTAAGACATTTTTTAGGATCAAGACTCCAAGAGGTTTCACTCCAGATACCTTTTGACCCTCGAGCCAAATGTTCCATCCATTTGGCTCGAGGCTCGAGGGCTGCACTATGTGGGTGCACCTATGCGGTGCACCTCACACAAAGAAGAAGGCATAAATTTTTCATGATCATTAGATTCTAGCAAGATGAAAATATTCAAATCAAAAGATGAGGTCCACCTGGCTTAATTAGCCAAAGACTTTTTCAACCAAGCTAAGAAGAGCTTATGGGCTGCTATTAGGAATATGACCCCCGGGTACCCCACAATAGGCTTATCAGTCCATCAAGAGCAGGCCATATCTAGCATTGGAGTCCAGTATGGCCCATAAAGGGGGTTCGGTCTCGATAAGGAATCTTAGGTCCTTGTTTAGGAACTGAGACCTAAATCTGGTATAAATAGATATGTTTGTACCAGAATCCTTGTAATTAGGGAAACCGACTCGGAGTAGAGTCCAAGGTTGTTGGGCTCACCCCTTTACTACATAAAGGGGGTGAGGCACCCCTAGAAGACAAGTTTCTAGCACCCAAGCATCTTATTCTTCATGCTTTTATGCTTTGTAAGCTTAGACACCATATAATACACCAAACCACTGGACGTAGGGCTATTAGCCCTTGGGAGGCTTGAACCAGTATAAATCTTGGCTCTTGTTTCCTAGATCGACCATCGGATTAAAGAGTGCCACGCTTCTCTAATCCACTATTCACCACCTCGGGTAACCCCTTGGGCGGACTGCTTGACAATTCACCGACAACTAGGTATTGGCAATGATAGATCAAGGTTAGGATTACTTAATGGATGATTATTGATTTAATCTAAATATAATAATGAATGGATTGGAACAAAGAAAGCTACTTCATCTATTCAATAGGTTGAAATGAATGGAAAGGAAGGGAGTCCACACCGAGGGGCAACGATGAAGACGATGCAGGGGAGCATAGCCGGGCAGGAGGCAGCAATGGAGTGGTGGCGGTGGGTGGTCAGCGACTGAGCAGGGAGTATTCGGATCGTCGGCGATGGGGAAGATGAACTGGGGCTGCTGACCTCTCTGCTTCCTATTTTCTTCTCTGCCTATAGATTGTCCCTCTATGGTTGATGGTTGGCATCTGGGAGCCGGCAGGGGGCAGCGGCTGGGTAGCATGCGGCAACGGCAGCAGAGTAGGGGCTAGGTGCACGACTATGGCGATGGCAAGCAGGAGGCTGCAATGGCGAGGGCGTGGTGGCGTCGGTGCAGGGAGCAGGAGGTCAGCGGTGGGGAGAGGAGGATGGTGCCAGCGCAGGGAGGCAGAGGTGGTGGCTCCCTAGGCGGTAGAGGTGGTGGCATGGCGGCAGCCTGGCAGCGAGGCTCTCGGTTTTTGGGAAAAAGAGGGGGCACAGCCAGGCTTAAATAGTAGAGGAGGAGGGGATAGATATAAGGATGCCGGTTAGTTGAGGATCACCGAAGACTCAGGGCAGCACCGGAGTCCTTGGTTACCATGATTAGAGCAGCGGCACTGCCACGCAGCGTGCTAGGGTGCGGGCTCAGCTGGGGAGCGGCGTGTAAGCATTATGCCCTAGAGGCAATATGAAGATATTGTACATGGCATACTATGTTTATGAAATAAACTTATTTTGTTCTTTGAAATAGATATTATTGTGGATCAATGAGTATGTGACTCATTCATGAGACTCGTAATGAAACTATTTCTAAATGATCCCTGATCAGATATAAGTCATATATGGAACAGATATGATTGAGTTCAGCATGTGTATTGATTGATGATCATGTCTCATGGATCATGGGTATGGAGATACCAAATCAATAACATGGACATATGTTGGATAGACCCACTATGAGACACTGTTGAGATTCGATGTATCATCAGTAGGTCTCAGTAGAGTTTATATAAAGTCCTTAGACCTAAGATCATCATGGTTCTCAATATACGTAGTAGCTTACTTTGAGACTACCAAACGCTACTCCACAACTAGGTAGTTATAAAAGTAGATATCAGGTCTGCTATGAAACATGAAGTGGGATGTAAGCAAAACCCTAGCCATGACTAATCTGTTAGCTATGCCTTTGGCGTGTGATTAATCTATAAGCCACCATGAGCAAAACCCTTGCCGTTGTCTCTCCCGAGCCCGACCACTTCACCGACCGCCTAGGTGCTAGTCATCACCGATTGGCATAGCTTCATCATATTTTTCTTACTTTCAACGCCCTTAAGCCTTCATAGCTTAATCGCACCGTCTTATAAGTTTCACCATCATATTAAACACCAAAGCACTAGACGTAGGGTTATTATCCTTCGGGAGACCCGAACCAGTATAAACCTTGGCTCTTGTGTTCTAGAGTCGACCATCGGGTTCGAAGGCGCTGTGCTTTTCTTACACACTTCTAATTACCACCTCGGGTATCCTCTTGGGCGGACTATCGGTGATTCACCAACAGTTAGTGCGCCAGGTAGGGGATTGCATCGCTTTCACCAAGACCTGATGGCATCTTCTTCGGATTTCCTAGTGCTAGCTGGCTCTGTGATTATGTTCAGGAGTTTGGCATTTATTGAGGACTTAACGGGGTAGCTTGCCCTCTTAAGCCCCTCGATCACTATCGCTCGCGAGTCAGTCGACTCGAGAAGTGAACCGCCCTCCTCGACCCTCGGGTGAAGCCACCGCTCGGGCCATGTTCGAACACTACATTATCTTTTCTTGCAAGAAGGGTCGAACTATCCAGCGCCGGTGGGTAGAAGTCAGGCCAGTCCGTGGGCTTGAAGCCGGTCGACAACCAAGCAGCCCTAGGTTCCTGACTAATATTGTCGTGATGGCCGAGGGCGCGCTATCCACAACCAGTAGTGAGCAACATCGATGCGTTGAAGGCAATGAGGTCGAGCAAAACAACGGGGTTGCCGTAACCTCGAGCATGAATTGACTTTAGAGTTTGACGGGGGGAATGTCTTCAAGACTCTAGCCACAAATTTGGTGGCGATCGACAAAGCTCTTGGTTCTCTTCTCGAGACTTTAGAACTACAACGAGCGAGGGCCCTGGCCCAGGCAACAACAACACAAATCAATGTCCCGGCCTCGGTTCCAGTCCAACCGCTGCCTCCTTCCCTGAAAGATAAGGAGGGCGACAATCCAAACCGCTACCAGCCATCTTGGGACTAGAATCCACCCGTCAATGGTCCGCACGGCAATCGTTCAATGCCACCTCCATCCTAGAAGGACATAATAGACTGTGTTCCAAAATCCGTAGGCCAGCGGATAATCGCAACGATCCTAAAGACAGAGGCAGTAGCATAAGCGGTAGCACTGACTCTTATGAAATTAAAGGTCGAAACCCTCACAACCGTAGAAGGAGCAGAAGCTGAGATGATCATGGGGGATTTCCCGTGTTCACAAGCCATCTAAGGTGAGTCAGGTGGCTAAAGTCGTTTCATCCCATGGGGATCGAACTGAACTATGGCAAGACAGATCCCTCATAGTAGCTATGACTCTATTACATGGTCGTCCATGCAACCGACAGTGATGAGAGGGTAATGGCTAACTACCTCCCGATCATGCTCTCTTCGTCCTCCAATAATTGGTTCTCCAGCCTACCCAAGAACTCCATCAACTCTTGGGTACAACTCCATTCGATCTTCATCGACAACTACCAGGGGACCTGGCAGAAGCCCGGGACCCAGTATAACCTCGATCAGCTATGACAAAAAGAAGACGAGTCACTTCGGGACTTCATTCGGAGGTTCTCTGAAAAAAAGACCACCATTGTGGACGTCGAGGAGCATGATATCATTAATTACTTCATTGACGCCGTACACCACACTTCTGAGGTGCACGGGGCCCTCATAAGGAAGAAGCCAAAGACCATAGCCCGGATGATGTCTATTGCAGAAAGCTACGCCGACTGTGAAGATGCTCGAAGAGAAAAGATAGAACGATCGTGTCACAAGAGCCGATCCAGTTAGAACAGAGATGATCATCCTCGATCCCCTCGACGACAAGATGACCGGACGAGATCCACTCACGACAAGCAGGAACAGAAAAGGAAGAACGAGAGAACTATGGCGATAGCCTAGTTTATGACACCAGGAAGACGAAGCCAATATTGGAAGAACTTAACAAACCCTGCTCGTTTCATCCAAAGGGCAAGCATACCATGCGCAAATGTTATTCCTTACAAGATGCACTCACCAAGGAATCTCGCGGTAATCCCTGCCAAGGCAAGCGGCGTTGGGATGATGATAACGCCCCGAGAAAGGATAATCAGACCCAAGACAACAATGATTTCTAGGAACCTCATAAGACGGTGAACATCGTCTTCGGGGACCCCACATCAGCCAAAACTAAATGGCAACAAAAGATCCTAGACCGATGTATCAATGCCACTAGGTTCGAGGAGATCCAACAGATACGGTGGTCGGAAGTCCCGATCACCTTCTTCTGAGATGTCCAATGGACTAATGTCCCAAAAACTGGGCGTTGGCCGCTAGTCGTCGACCAGGTGATATTCAAGGTACGCATGAGGCGAGTCTTGATTGACGGAGGAAGTGGATTGAACATCCTTTTCTGCTAGTCCCTCATCGATCTTGGCATTTCAGTCGATAGCCTCCAAAAGGAGGACAACTTCACGTTCTATGGTATTATACCCGGGCAAAGCTCGGTACCACTCGGCTCAATAACTTTTCCGGTCGTTCGGCTCTTGGGATAACTATCAAACCGAGCACATGACCTTTTGGGTCATGAAGTACGATATCCTGTTCCACTCTATCCTCGAAAGGCCATCCATAGCCAAATTCATGGCCATTGGGCACTATCCGTACCTGGTGCTTAAGATGCCGGGTCCTAGCGGAGTTATCACTGTACGGGCAAACATCGGCATTTCTCACACATGCGAAAAAGATAGTCTCGCTCTGGCCGAAGCTATCGACCTATCAGCTCAAATGGAGGAAACCCTCAGGCAAGTCCGAGCACATCCTCTAGAAGCCTTGAAAGTTTCAGCTAAGGCACCAACTCCCTCGGGGATTTCCACTGCGCCCTCGAGCACCAAAAAGATCGTCCTCTCCGAAGCCGACCCATCAAATACTGCAACCATCAGGGCAAGGCTTGACCCCAAATAGGAAATCGTGCTCATCAACTTCCTACGCTCTAATATGGACATCTTTGCATGGAAGCCCTCCGACATGCCCGGGGATCCTCGGGAGCTGATCGAGCACGAACTACACATATACCCAACTGCCAAACCGATAAAATAGAAGCTGCGGAGGTTTGCACAAGACAGGAAAGAAGCGATCAAGGTCGAGATCACCCCCCCTCCTAGCAGCAGGATTCATCCGTGAAGTTTATCACCCAGAGTAGCTCGCCAAGCCAGTCCTGGTATGGAAAAAGACAGGATAATGGTCGATGTGCGTTGACTACACTGACCTAAACAAACACTGCCTGAAGGACCCTTTCGGGCTACCTCGGATAGACCAAGTCATCGACTCAATGACAGGGTGCTCTCTCCTGTGCTTCCTTGACTGCTACTCTGGTTATCACCAGATCATCCTTTAGGAAGAAGACCAGGAGAAAACATCCTTCATCACACCTTTCAGAGCATACTATTATACCACCATGCCGTTCGGCCTCAAAAACATGGGGGCAATATATAAGCGAGCCATCCAGCGATGTCTCTCAGACCAGATCGGCCGCAACGTCGAGGCATATGTCGACGACATGGTCATAAAATCTAGAGAAGAAGATAACCTCATCGGCGATATTGCCGAGACGTTCACGAACCTGCGAAAGTTCCGATGGAAGCTTAACCCCAAAAAGTGTGTCTTCGAAGTACCGTCCAGACAACTACTTGGGTTCATCATCAGCAACCGGGGCATCGAGGCCAATCTAGATAAAATAGCGGCAATAATGAAGATGGAAAAACCCAATAATGCCAAGAAAGTCCAGAAGCTCACCGGTTGCATGATGGCCCGTTGAAGATTTATTTCTCATCTAAGGAAAAGAGGATCTCCCTTCTTCAAATTATTGAAGAAAGAGGAAGATTTTCAATGGATAGCCGAGGCCGACGAGGCGTTTTCAGCACTGAAGAAATTTTTGATTTCACCTCCAATCCTTATAGCCCCTAACCCAAAGGAGACCCTCCTGCTCTATATTGCTGCCATGACTAACATCGTCAGCATGGCCATGGTAGTCGAGCGACCCGAGGACGAACATGTTTTCCCGGTCCAAAGGCTAGTGTATTTTATACCAGAAGTCCTCGGCCTATCAAAAGCAAGGTATCCACAAGTACAAAAGCTCCTCTACGCTGTCCTGCTCACCGCCCGAAAGTTAAAACATTACTTCCAAGCCTACAAGATTGTGGTCATCATGCAGTACCCTCTAGGTAACATACTGCACAACCAGGACGCAATAGGGCGAATCGTAAAGTAGGCCGTTGAGATGGGAGAGTACACGATGGAGTTTTGATCCCGTACTGCCATAAAATCACAAGCTATGGCCCACTTCATCACCAAATGGACTAAGATACAACTGCCTCCAAGTCGAGTAGAAAAGAAATATTGGACGGTGTATCTCAATGGCTCCCTCAACATAGACGGAGCCAACGCAGGAATTCTCCTCACATCTCCAAAGGGGGAGGAGCTGCGTTACATACTACAACTACTATTCAAGACCTCCAACAGCATAGCCGAGTATGAAGCCACGATACATGGCCTCAGGATAGCAATATCACTCGGGGTCAAACAGCTTATGGTCTATGGAGATTCCAAATTGGCTATCAGCTAGGTCAACAAGGACCGGTCCTACACCAGTGACAAGATGGACGCCTACTGCGTCGAGATTCAAAAACTCGAGGAACCAATTCTTTGGCCTAGAGTTTCACCATGTCCCTCTCGACAATAACTCATCAGTCGATGCCTTGGCTTGCCTTGGGTCTTCCCAAGCGGTGGTCCCCAAAGGTGTGTTCATCCAAGAGCTCACCAGGCCATCAATCAAAGACAATGAACACCAGGCCACCGATTCAACAAAAATCATCACCATGGCCGAAAATGTTGATGACCGGTGATAGCCCATCATCGAACACATCATAAAAGGCACCACTCTAGAGGACAAAGTCACAGCAGAGCGCCTGACACGCCAAAGCAAGCAATACGTGGTCATCAGGGAAAAGCTATACAACTGCGAAGCCTCAACAAGGGTACTTCAAAAGTGCGTATTGCCAAATGAAAGTCTATAGATCCTTAATGAAGTCCATGCCAGAGCGTGCGGCAATCACATCGAAGCTAGAACACTGGTCGAAAAAGCATTCCGATCAGGCTTTTACTGGCGAACAGCCAACAACGACACCAAAGAACTAGTCAAAAAGTACACCGGTTGCCAATTCTTCGCCAAGCAGAACCACCTGCTAGCTCAAGCTTTTCAAACAATCCCACCAACTTGGCCCTTCACTTGCTAGGGGCTCGACATGGTCGGCCCCTTCTAGAAGGCTCCCTATGGGATTGACTGGCTACTGTTGGCCATTGACAAGTTTACCAAGTGGATAGAAGTAATGCCACTGAAGAACTACACACCCAAAAAAGCAGCACATTTCATTGAAGGGATCACCTACTGGTTCGGTGTCCCGAATCAAATAATAACTGACCTCGGGACCTAGTTCATCGCAAATGATTTTTGGGACTTCTGTGAAGAAAGACTGATCGAGGTCAAATATGCGTCAGATGCACATCCAAGAGCCAACGGGCAATGTGAACACGCAAACGGGATGATCCTTCAAGGCCTAAAAGCTCGAATCTTTGACCCCCTACAAAATTACACGGGTAGATGGCTCTAGGAACTCCCCGCAGTGCTCTAGGGGCTCTGCACACAACCAAATAGAGGCACGGGGCAAAAACACTTTTTCCTCATCTACGGTTCCAAAGCGATCCTCCCGAGTGACATGCTGCACAAATCCCCTCGAGTCCAGTACTACGACAAGGGAACGACAGAATATTCCAGGGCTAAGGACATCGACTCTATCGAAGAAGCCCAGATAGCAGCCATGGTACAAGCGGATTGATATCAGTAGACCCTTCAGAGGTATCACGACCGTAATGTGCAAAGCAGAAGCTTCAAGGTCGGTGACTTGGTACTTTGCCGGGATGCATAAACTTTGTGCCCCCTAGGAAGGACCCTTTATCATCACCGAAGTAACAAGACCAGGGGCATATAGGCTAATGCAAGAAGACGGGCAAGCAGTACCAAACTCTTGGAACATCGAGCACCTTCGTCGGTTTTATGCTTAACAATCCTCTATAAAATAACTTTCTGTTGATGAAATATGTCCAGGCACTCGTCGACTCCATGGCACTGCTTCTCCATTGACCTCGCCAACTACTTCCCCCCAGACATGCAACTAGACTAGGAAGGGGTCAGCCTTAGGGCTGCACACCCACAATTGAGCATTATCCACACCGACCTCACCAACTACTTCCCCCAGACATGCAACTAGGCCAGGAAGGGGTCAGTCTTAGGGCTATACACCCGCAGTCAAGCATTTTTCCTCACTGACCTATGCCGATTACATCTCCCGCCATGTTTGGCGCTAGACGGGCACCGTGCATGCAATCGGACCCAAGAGAGGGTCGACTCTTTAGTCGTACACCCACAACCATGCATCTATGAAGAACTCACCGACCCATGCAGACTACATCCCCCTCCGAGTTGGGCACCACGTGGTTGTCATGCATGTAACAGACCCGGGAGAGGGTCGGCTACTTAGCCGTACACCCACAGTCTTGCATCTACATTGAATTCACCCAGACACACCGTGTGGGTGACAAAGATCACATGACATACGGTACAAGTTGTGTAAGGCAAACTTAAAAGCATCTTTATTTTTTAAAGACTAATCTTTTACAGGGGTTAGACTACTTCAAAAAAGGGGACACAACACTCCTACAACAAGTACACTACTTGAAAGAAGGGGACGCAGCCTCCTTAGATTAACAAGAAGAAAAAGGCGTGTAGACGGCTAGAGACAGCATTCTGCAAAGCAAACACGGTGGCTAAGAGCACCGAGGTCCTCACAGCAACTCCACGCGGCGCATCATTAACTTATCATGACTGCCATGAGCACCAAGGATCCCGAGGGCTACCACTGTGGCAGCAGTGACTCTGTGCAGCCCCCATCTTGACCAGAGGAGATAGTCACCGACCCTAAGAGATCAGCACAAAGGGAGAGCAGAAGCGGCTTGACCTCGATGGTGGGGTAAGAGGCCACCTCTGAGGTGCCTGTGCTAGCGAACGTCTTTAGTACCTCCCACAGGATCGAGCCTCTACCTTATCATTCGGACATCGAGACAGGCAGTATGAAAGCACCGGGTGATAGCATGTTAGCAAAAAGAACTGTGTCAAGGAAAGGCCTCTAGAAAGGTACGACATCCTGCAAACATGCCGAGCCGAGAGTCACATACTACACAGTGAAAATAGAACAGGTTCACGCAAGCTGAGGAGCCATGGTGTATTCCATGGAGATGATGAGTGATTGTCAACGGAGAAAGAAGGTGTGATGAAGAAAGGAGATGAAGAGACTTGACCGTGACGGAGTTCACGTGCGACTCAGGTAAACGGATGGGCGCTGGTCGGACAGAGGGGTCGCGAGGGTGTGCTAGTCCAATCCGGGTGCACGGAGCTGAAGCGGCAAGTGAAGAAACGGGATCCACCGTGGTGTTGGCGTGTGCGACTCAGGTACACAGACGACCGACCGCCGGGCTGAAG
>KE371303.1:27845-43389 GCA_000418225.1 Zizania latifolia
GTGTCAAACCTTCTACGCACCATTGGGGCTTTTGTACAGGGTTTTGATCCCCCTGCCATCTATCTTCAGTTTGAACACGCCGATTATCCAAAGTCTCTCGCTTGGGCGATCCTAACCGGTCTTTTGTAGGTACTCTTTTTCTTGGTGGCTGGTCCTTAGAACTGATATCGTTTAGACTAAATTCTTCAGCGCATTCCGGGCAATTCTTAACTAACGGGAGTCTCATATCATTTTTCCATCAGAAATGAAAAAAGGTGCACTCCCAGTGTGGATCAATCTTCTTGCCATACCCATATGGCTAGCATGTTGTTCCCTTTCATAACGCCAATGAGTCTTAATGTTATGTTTCAGAGTTCGGCTCCTCCCAGCGTGAAGTCTTGGTGAGCCGATGTGAACCATGTTCATCTGGAAGGGGTTTTCGTCAATCTTCATCGGCTTTGTTGCTTCATCAAACTTTATTCTCCCCTGCTCAACGGCGGACAAGATCTATTGACGGAAAACCTTACATTCATTCGTGCTATGAGACCCAGTATTGTGCCACTTATAATATTTTCTTTTCTTCAGTTCTTCCACCAATGGAATTACGTGATTCGGCGGGAGTTGAATCTGTTTTTTCTTCAGAAGTAAGTCAAAGATTTTATCTACCTTACTGATGTCAAAGTCATATCTCTTCTCCTTCGCGGCAACTTTAACCCATAGGCAAGTTATTGACTTTTTCAACCTAGTCTACTCAGCTAAGGCGACATCACCATCAGATTCTTCTTGCTCTGAGTCCGATGAATAAAACTATAAATGTGCTACTCGCTTCTGTGTCTTCTCTTTATGTATTTGTTGGAATTGACTTTTATGGGCCGACACCCTTTGCGCCAAATGTGACAGGCTATCAAATTCTTGGGATGAAAACCTCTCTCTGATCGGTGGCAAAAGGCCTTAGAACACCAATTCGGCTAATTGAGTATCGGTTAGGCTGAGGCTATAGCACCAGCTTCTCACATCATGAAAGCGTTGAATATAGTCTGATACTTATTCATCCATACACTATTTTATGGCTATTAGGTTCGTCAGCTTCATCTCCTAGATTTCAACGAAGAAGTACTTGTGAATTTGTTTCTCTAAATCGGCCCATCCCTTAATCGAGTTTGGCAGAAGCAAGGAGAACCAAGAGAAAGCCGATCCAGACAGAGACAACGGAAAAAACCTAACTCTAAGAGCCTCCACAGCCGATGCCTCTCCACACTGTGTGAGGAAATGATTGATGTGCTTGACTATCGATGTACTGTCTTGACCGGAAAACTTTGAGAAATCTAAAACCCTGTACCTGTTTGGTAACGGCACCCTATCAAACCAGTCTGGATATGGATGCCAATACATATAACTTTGCTCTTTTGGCTTGAGCCCAAACTAATCTCTCATAATCTCTGCAATTTTGAAGGAGAAATCATCTTCTTTCAGCACCGAATAATGCGGCACCGGTGTTGCTGCTCTTTCTTGATGCTGATAATTACTTTAAGGCATAGTTCTTTCAAAATTCATCTACTGTCGTGAAGGACCGTAATAAGCCGTATAATGGTACCACGGTAGAGGTGCACTCGTCAGAGGTTGGTACGCCTGAGTACTAGTTAGCATCGAAGCTGGCGGTATCAGACTCGGTACCGTGTTGCGTTCTAACCCATAAGTCACTGGTGATGGAATGGCTGTCATCGGCGGAGGTATGCTCAAGATCACGGGTGCCGATGACCCCTGCTAAAAATAGAGCAGACCTTGGGGTTGCTCTTGAGTGATACAGTCATCTACTGTCTTCTTGATAAATCCTTACAGAGTATTTACTAACACGCTAGATTGATTAATTAACGCATGGCTAACTGCTTCGTTGATAGTATCTTGAAACGTTCTTTGCGGACTCTGACTGCTAGATTTAGCCTGGAGAGATAGAATCGATAGTTGATTCTTCTGGATCGCCCCATGCTGAGTCATGCTAAAAGATTCTAAACATAGCTTCTGAAAGTCTACAACAGTCTGCTATACTTCTGCTCGCTGTTTATCGGTCAAAAGTTCCAAGGTGACCGGGATGACAACGTTGTTGGTCTGTTCGACTTCGTTCCCAGTCGTGATGCTGATGAAGAAAATTGATCTAGTTATTTATAGAATTGTCCCACTAGGCATGCCAAGAAAGCGTGTTGACATAAAAATCACGGGCATTCCTATGTCTTCACACTCGATAGCCTGGGAGTGTCTGCTTAGCTCTAGTGTAGGTCCTAAATAACCCGGAGGTGTCAGTAGGCGTACCAGTCAATATGACCATAGAATTGATAAGGAAACAGACATGAGATGTCCTAACGCTATCAGCGATAGCCTATTGGCATCGGCAACAATAGCACATACGAAAATCATGATGCATCAAGATAAATCCATGTAGAACAATACACCCTACCAATCGGCTCCAACAATATAACTCCATAATACCAATCCCCATGGTTTGAACTGAACCGATGCAGTGTAAAGATAGGTTATGAGAACCGTAATGAACATAATAAATCCGATTAACAGAGAAATAGATAATTCGTTGGCTAAAACCCTGACGAACGTCGTTTTAACACATTGAACCAGATCGTCCCGTATGTAACCCCGTCAATGCCATGGTATGGATCGGACCTAACTAAGGCAGTGTGCCATTGCCGATCGACATACGACCTAATCTAATTCGATGAGTTAAACCACCATGATTGGTAAACACAGAGATCAAATCTAAAAAACACGATAAGAAAATAATAATCAATGTATTTAACTGATAACAAGCAAACCTACTGCATCTGATCATCGTATCGGACTCAACCGAGAAAGCCATGAACACATGAATCAGTTTACCAGCAGGCTATCTCCGTCGAAGTTAGAGATCAGACTCAACCGATGCAGCCATAACTTCGGCGAAGAACCGCCCTAATGCTATGTACCTAGGGTTGGCGATGCGCCGAAGGGTTTGATTAACTAAGTTGTGTGAACTTGGTACAATGACCCTAGGCTTACATATTTATAGCCGGGTTAACACGTCATCTATAGATAACGCAAAATCCTAACTAATTTGATTATTTGTTAACTAAATGAAAAGCTAATAATAAAGTATCAGCCCACGCCACGTGCAGGCTATCTCTGCCTGTTAAAACCTCCATCAGCGGCCCATCGGCTCTTTATTGCTAAGGTCACCTAGCCAATGGTATGCCGGTCTAAATTTTGGTGTCAACGTATACAAACTCGACACTACGGACTCTAAAACTGAAACATGCAAAAGCTAGGGATGGACTCGGACAGGGCAAGTCCTACGACTACAAAAAAATTTGTGTCTTTTTCGTGGACTGTGAAAAAAATATGAAATCAATCTAATCTAAGATACAAGAACCCGATGGTAAACTGAGCTCTAAAACCAACAGATGGAGGGTGGGGTGCCTAATCTTCCATCAAGTGGAGGATAAACAACGACTGGTGGAGATGAGACACACACAATCTGGCTTTCGATCCATGAGATCGAACCCCTGCAATCGTAGAACCACTTCTCCTCTAGTTATCAACCAAGCACAGCTTGATTGACCTCGCCACGAAGGCCAATCCTTGCCTGCGAATCGAAAAACACAAGCAAGAACGCAGAAAACGCAATCGAACGGAAATTCTATTGGAATCTGTGAGTTTGGGTTCACTTACAAATCCGGCAAAGCGGCGGCTATCAAAGCAACATGTAAAATAAACCCAAAAACCTAGATGGCTATAGAAACCACTTATATAGTAGTTCTAGATGCACTCCTATTGGGCTCAACTAGATACATAGCCCAAAAGGCCCAATAACGCAGAAAATAGCATGCTAACAGATTCTGTATGCTAACTTGTTTTGATGATTCTCATTGATCTAGAAGGAGTTTAGATGTGAAACCAGCGCCATTGGAAAGTGCCAAAGTTAGCTTTCCGTGCATGGGTGGAACGTTGAAAATGGAGTTTGTATGCGGCCTAGGCAACAATTTTAGTGCACACTGCTCCTGGAGTCCAAGTTGGACTCGAGCTGGAGTTGGATTAGACTTCCAACTTGGCTTGAACGTCCGTGCTAGTCCTTTTCCAACTCTTTTCTTTTCTCCATGTGCTTCTTCATCATCTCCATGGTTCCTAACAATAATATCTTCCTTAGGTAGCAATTTATTCTCAAGATTATACAAAGAGGTACTTAGGAACGAGTTCACCTAGAGATTTAATCGTCGTGCTCAAGCTCGGGTGATTGGATCTATCATAGATCCTGGAGGGATGTCGTGTGCATCCATAGGAGTGATGTCCTCATCAATACTCATGATCCATGAGACATGATCATCAATCAGTACACATGCCGATCTCAGTCATATCTATTCTATATATGACTTATATTTGATCAGGGATTATTTATAAATAGTTATATTGCGAGTCTCATGAATGAGTCACGTACTCATTGATCCACAATAATAATTTCTATTCCAAGAAACAAAAATAACTTTTTTTCATAAACATACTATGTCACATACAACATCTCCATGTTGCCTCTAGAACATAATGCTAACATAGACAACATATCATAAAAGACCTTTGCGATTGGCTTCGGCATTTCCTCCCTACATGCTTTATCAAAATGTGCATCATGAAAGTCATCTAGGATATATCCGACCTCTCCATTATCATCATCCGTGCATTGTCACATCACCTCATCTCTAGCACATTCAGTCTCACTATGACACATCCATCGGGTATAATGTGGCATAGACCTCCTTTGTTTGTGGATGTTGGTTTTCGCACTTACTCCAGGGACACCAAGTTTTACCATGTCCCTTAACCTTAGAAAATGCTAACTCCAAGAATGCTTTGGTCTTCTTGATCCATTCAAAGGTCACCATAGCCTTACTAGGGCGGCCAATGTACATTCACTCATGATCATCCATCATCTAATATATTAGGAAACAACATCACACGTGTTTTACCAGAGAATCTAAATGCATCAACCTATCTAATAGAAAAAATTAGGTCCCAATCCCACCCAAGGATGTGTAGATTGGGTTCATTTTCATGCTCCACTCTGATCCAAGACAGAATTTTGGCAGTACCTCTCCACTATTCTCTAAATACACGTCTCGCTAACATGCCTAGAGAATTTGCATTTGGAGAACAACTGGAACATGCTACTGAAACTCTGTCTCGAATCAGAGTGGAACATGAAAACGAACCCAATCTACATATCCTCCTGCTATCCAAAAAACATGGACAGTTCAAAACAGTTATGCTCATAGATATGCAAAGAATTGCGTATTTATAACCGTAACTCTTCTAAACAGGAGACATCTAGGTTACGCGACATATACTCATACAAGTTCTAAAATCATATTAAAATAACAAAAATTTAGTAGCTTCCACTACTACAGAAAACCCTATTAGTGACGGGTAATAACCTTTATTAGTGACGGACAAGTCTTCTGTCACTCTTATCATGTTAGTGATGTAACATCATTAGTGACGGGTGTTTACCCGTTACTAAAGGGTGACCCTTTAGTGCTGGACGATAATATTCAGCCGTCACTAAAGGGAGGCCTATTGGCTCACCTGTTATGGCCCATTTAATGATGGGTCGTGATGTTACCCGTCACTAAAGGACCCTTTAGTGATGAGAGATTATTGTCACCCGTCACTAATATTATGGTCATTTTAAAAAAAATGTTTTTAGGCTGCATCCTGAATCAAAGCTAGGATTTGGCAGCCAACATATCTAACATTCTAAAGCACATCATAGACAATTCATCACAGAAGATTCATATCCAAATTAATATCACATATATTAACTTCTAACTCGTTATCTCGAAGAAATTACATGACTAAAACAAAGTTTCATAAGAGCATTCCCTAACTTTTAACTTCTAGCTAACTTCTAACTTCCATAAGAGCTTGATTAGTGTCCTACGAAGATTCTGTATGTCTATCCGCTATAAATTGCTTAAGGCTGTACATGTCTAGTTTTGCAGTCTCTTTTATGGTCACCCTATACTCCTTCTCCCTAAAGAAAAAAGAATCGGTACAATATACACAATGGTCATCAGTGCAAAAAGGAAGATGGATAGGAAGACATCATACCCTAGGTTTATACCACATACATGATAGCCACAATTGCACCATTGTTGATATTGAAATGAAAGACGCATACTGTGCCAACTTTTAACATGTTATCTTGAAGAAATTGGCTAAAACAAGTAGTTAGGTAGCACCGTCCATCGGTGGATTTATGCACCGTAATTGGGACTGCCTCAGTCCCTGTTGCTGCCACTTGAATCTCGGTGGTCTGCTGGTATAGGTGAGGTATGATGTACTTCTCATAGTACTGCCTTGAAAAGTACTATAACAATAAAATTTAAACAAAGCTAGTTAGACAAGGCCAAGTACATAGATGATGGAGTTAACCACCGATATGTGCAAAAAGCTTACCACCGACTTCTTGTTGATGATTGAGTTATTTATTGTGCAGACATATAACCAAGTCTCAGAGGATAAACCTACTGAGATGTCTTGCAGGAGAGCCTTCTTTGCTGAAGTTACATCTATTAGATTGCTAAAATAACAGATGTTCTTCAATTGGTCTATTTGGTCGGTGACGACCTCCTTGGCTATCCGCTTCCCTTTCTTGTTCACAACATTGCTAGGACCCTCCCTTGACATTATAAAAAACCAATTTAAGTGGATAAATAAAATATGCATGTCAAGTACCTGAACAGTTTTTTGATAGGAACTACAATAGTAAGATAATATAACATCGGTTTGTTAGTTTTATTAGCACATAAACAGAATATGCAATGTACAATGTATAAACCTGGTGACACCCGCTGTTGACTTGATAATTGATCTTTATGAAGCAACTGTCAGGCACATAAGATGGTACTATAGGGATCCGCCTACTAGTGGAAGCATGTTATCCGGTGAGAGTGAGAGTGCCATGTTGATTACTTAGGAGGCTTGACATGTCCCTAATTCATGTTATATTTGACAACGATGAAAAAAGTACAATAATACTTGCGTAAACCCTAATAAACAAACCCTCATACTTATATATTCACAAAGTAACATATATATTCAAAAAGCAACAAATATATTCAAAAAATAACATATATATTCACAAAGTAACATATATATACACAAAGCAACATATATATTCATAAAGTAATATATTCACAAAGCAACATATTCACAAATTAGCAACATATTCACAAAGCAACATATATATTTATAAAGCAACAAACCCTAGCCTCCACGAAGCCTCCACGGAGGAGTAGGAGTTGGAGGACGTGCTCCAACGGTGGCGGTTGGCAGCGGCATCAGCAGGGAGAGGACATGCGAGAGGAGACTGGGGCGCCTGGAGTTATTGCTCTGCACGCCCGCCCCCTTTCCGAAGTCTTAAAAAAGGACATTTGTCGAGTGTCGGATCGAGTGGCACTTGGCAAATAGCTATAGTTTGCCAAGTGCCGCCTAATCTAGCACTCTACAAATATTTTTTTTATTTTTTCAATTGTTTGCCGAGTGTCAGATCTAGGTACTCGGCAAACTTTTTTTTATTTTTTTAAATGTGGTTTCATTTTTATCTTGACAACTTTGGCAAAACATTTTCAATTTTTTACCACGGCCCTTGGGTATCATATCATGACACCACGATAAGTCTCGTATTTTTCATACTTTATTTGATTTTTTTAAAATTAAAAAATCAATAAGTTCCACGTTGCCAATCGAGTGTCGCTACCTAAATTTTTTAAATTTTCTTTTAATTTAGTGGGTAAGGCCTAAAAATGGCTTCAAAAACATGAATATGGTATTTTTATAAATTTTGGTTGCTTGTTTCATGCACTTGCAGTTCAAATTTGACATATTTCCATTTAAATCCTAGAAACACTCTTAATGAATTAAAAATATCAAATAGACATGGAAAAATGTCAAATTTTTACATGAGATAAGCTATGTTGCATTTTTAGTGTAGAAGTTTTAAGTTCAAATCAATATTCAACCGTCAAATATGTGAAAAATAATATTTCACATGAAATATAGAGATCCTCGGGTTTGCTGAGTGTTTTTTTAAAAACACTCGGCAAACCTACCGAGTTTCAAACTAATTAGCAAACCCTGCACTGTGTGGCTCCCCGGAGCACGTCACGTGTTCGGCCGAGTGCACGAACACGTGGCGCGCACCCCGTGTGCCCCCGATGGCCATTGTTTGCTAAATGCCAAACTAAGGCACTTGACAAACCCTAGGGTTTAGGCTTTAGGGTTTGCTGAGTATCCGTTAGTGGCACTTGGCAAACCACCTTCACGCCATCGGCCTTCATTTCTATCAATTTTTTGTCGATTTTTTGTCGAGTGTATTGTTTTGCCGAGTGTATTATGGCTTTTGTGTCGGCTGCTTTCCCTCTGTCACTCGGTAAAAACAATGACTTCGAGGAGTGCCACGAGTTCATCGAGTGTATTCCTTCGGCACTCAGCAAAGGGACCTCTTAGGCGAGTGCCCGAGAGAATATATTTGGCAAACCCTAACGCACTCGGCGAAACCCATGTTTTCGGTAGTGCAGCTAATGTAACTGTTTTGAAAGTGGTAGTTAAGTCATTATATTTTTCTTCTTAAAAGTACTTTCCACCCTAAATTAAAAAATCTAATTAGGCGATGGTTGAGACGTTATATCGACAACCACAAGTACTGCATCGCGAATCAAACAGGAAGGTGCGTCTCATCATAGGAAGGTACCGACACAATACGAATCACTATCTAAGCAAACGAAAACGAATCAATGCCTGGACTAGCTCGATGCAGATTCTGAGTTCTAAACCCCAAAAAATAATATCGAGGCCTCACAAAAAAATTCAGGCAGATGGAAAAGAGCCAAGAATGAAACAACAAAATATTAGCAAATAAATAAATGATGTATATTGATTTCTGATGTCACCGTTAGAGCATCTCCATTGTGGTTGCTATTTTTGACTTGCTATTTAGGATAATAGCAAGACTCTCTATTTAAGTTACATTCATATTTTACTATCCACACTAATGTACTTCTCAAATATGATTTACTGTATATTCTTATTTGAATTTATCTATATTTTATCAATATATTTTAATTATCAATGGCTATATTTTTGAATTAGACTTGCTATAAAATAGAGTAGCAAGGGGATAAGAAGTCTTGATGACTTGCTAGAAGAAGCAAGTCTTAAGAGGAGGATGAGAAGCTATCTAAAATAGCAAGCCAAAACAAGAATAATAGAGTTATTTTTTTAGACCATTCTTGTTATTTTAAGAGATAGTAGGTAGGATAACAACCACAATGGAAATGTTGTTAGTATCTAGTCTAATGTTGGAGCATCTTTGGTCTCCCCTTCTAGAGTTGCATCATATCAGTTTTGACATGAACGAACAGGATTTTATATATCAGATTAAACAGAGTCTGCAAATTTTTAAATCTCGCTTTCGATTTGATAATGCATTTGTCATGTGGCCAGTGGCCTGTAATCTATTTGGCGTATATATTCCCGTCGTCCAAGCGTTTGTTCCCTCATGAACCTCACCGCCATTATTTCTTTCCTCCTCTTATCATCTCTTTGCTGTCGATCTCCTCCTCCTCAGACCTCAGCATTCTTTTCTTCTCCAATCCCCATTGCCTTAATATTCGAGCTCGCAGAAGCTTTGTGCTTTGCTTCGGTTGCTTTTCCTGCATTGTGCTTTGCCCTCCGCGGCCGGCCTGCCTCAAAGATCCGACCTTTACAGCTGCAAAGCGAAGCGAGCAAGGAAGGAGGCAGGATACGGCAGCATTGCAGCAAGCATGCTGGGAGCGAGCCCCAAGGCCAAGAAGGACGCGACGGTCAAGTTTGGATCAGTGAAGAACCCTCCGGTCGTCGCCGCCGCCGCCCCCGCGCCGGCGGCCGGTCGGAAGGTGCCGGCGGAGGAGGTGTGGGAGGTCCGGCCCGGCGGCATGCTGGTGCAGAAGAGGGGCGGCGCGGCTGCTGACGAGTCCGTCAACGTGAAGCCGGTGCCGACCATCCTCATCAAGGTGAAACACGCCGGCATCACCCACGAGATCTACATCAACTCGCAGGCGTCGTTCGGTCAGTGCTCGCCGCCAGGAACCCCATCAATGCTTTGTTGCCAATTCAACCGTGTCTCTGATTCGTCTCTGTTGCTTCGGATGTATGGATGGATGGATGGTTGCAGGCGAACTGAAGAAGATGGTAGCGGCGCGGACGGGGCTTCACCCGGATGACCAGAAGGTGAGGTACAAGGACAAGGAGAGGGACTCCAAGGCGTTCCTGGACATGGCCGGCGTCAAGGACAGGTCCAAGCTCGTCGTCGTCGAGGACCCCGAGGCCCGCGCGAGCCGGCTCATCCAGGAGCGCCGCAACAGCTACCTCGAGAAGGCAGCCAAGGCCGTCACCGCCGTCACCGCTGAGGTCAGCAAGCTCGCCCCCAAGGTACAGATACCCACATGCAAATTCCATCATCCATCCATGGCTAGCATGAGGGAACAGGGGTGTTGACCACTAGGAAAGCTAGCTAGGCTCACTACTTTACTTTCTGTCTTCTCCGATTGGTCGGCAGGTGTCGGCGCTGGACGCGTCGGTGAGGAAGGGGGAGAAGGTGGCGGAGAACGACGTGGTGCAGGTGACGGAGCTACTCATGAACGAGCTGCTCAAGCTCGACGCGGTGGTCGCCGACGGCGACGTCAAGGTTCAGAGGCGGATGCTGGTGAGCACAACACATCAATCAGTCCACAACTTTAAATTTGGCTGGTTTCCTTCAATGACGCGCGGTTAATTGAAGCTGTCTGCCGCCTGTTCTTGCTGCAGGTGAAGCGCGTGCAGAAGTACGTGGAGACGCTCGACGCCGTCATGGTTAAGAACGCCGCCATGGTGCGCAAGTCCGGCGAGAAGCTCGCCAAGCAGCAGCAGCAGCAACCTCATCATCGTCAGTATCAACAGCAGCAGCAGCAGCTGGCGCAGACGCGGTGGGAGATGTTCGACCTGCTTTCATCGCTGCCGTCGACGTCGTCGGCCTCCTCGAAGACCACTGTCAACTCAACGGCGTCGTCCGGCGGGCCGCCGGCGAACCGGCTGGACTGGATGCTGTTCTGAGAAGGATGCCCAGCGCAAGAACACAAAAGCATAAGCTTGCTTGCCAAGAATTGCAGCCATGTCCGGAAAATCAGACAGGGGTGTCCGTCTTGATTGAGAGTAATTGGGTTAAGTGCTGCTCTATTTGGTTGGCCACATTACATGGTACTACCATTTCTAGTTCATCATGTGAGAGATGTGAGAGTAATTTTTTTCTCCTCTTTTCTTTGATCTTCTTTTTTTCTTTCTCTTCATCATCAAATGTTTGATAATTCTTTTGTGTGTATATTCTGAGAAAAAGAGGGGAGAGGGGCAGAGTTGATTAGGGGAAAAAAAGAAAGTGTATTCAGATTGGGAACAAGTCAAAAGGGTTGTCTCCAATTGGCGTTTGAAGAAAGGAAATGTACCCATACGGATGCATTACAGATATCAATACATACCGTTGTTTCTTGAGAGAGGATTGGACTGGACTGGACTGAACTGTGGATGCCGAATTCTTAACACTTTTTGTGACAATAAAAAATGTTTCTTCTTGTTGTTGGTGTTTTTGAGTTAGTTGGCGCATATCTGTCAGGCTTGATTCCTTTCAGAAATGAATAGTGCAGGGTTGGTGTGCAGCTAAATACTTTATTGTTGTGCCACATTTAGGTGTTGCATCAAGCCATCAGAATCCGAGCTGTTTATTTTGGTAAAAGAAAAGATTTTTTTTGGCCAGATGCCTGGCTTCTTTTGTGCTAGTACTCCTATATAACCAGCTAATTAAAGCAGCGAAAATCTTAACGATTTCCTTTCCTTTTCTTCTGTTGATGAGACGAGAGACGGAGAGACCATTGATCAATCCAATTAGCTCGTTGCCGTTGGAGTGTCAGTCATGTGTAGTGGATGAGACGAGTGTTACTGGCTCGTTTCTGAATGTCTTGTTCTGTCATAAATATTTAGTTGTATCCGGTATTTTTATCCATGAAGCTGAAAATTTTGTGGCTTGATACCGCGTCGACTAATAAATATGCGATCGGCATTAGGTATTCATTCTTCGGTGTGGCCTTATTCAGGTCCCTAAAATTGACGTATATCCTTAGCTGTCCACTTTTCTTCCATATGGGAACTATATTTGATACCCATTCTGTGTATCGGCATAGTTTTATAAAATTCGCTTTGTAAAGTCTTGTAATTTTGACATTAAATCAGGACATATCTCTGGTTTAAACCTTCTCTGACTTTGATTTATAGGCCAAAATCCTATTTTTATAGAAAGTCGGTGTTTTACGATCGATTGGCTAAGTCCAGACATCTCATGATATTTCCACGCAAAAACAATCCTGAAACTCTTTTAATAAAGAAACTAATTTTTCTTTTACAGAGAAAAGTAACATGGCACTAATATACATTGGTCTTGGCCTATCTCCTGGCTCAATATCCACCTCTTCTAACTAATCGGCCGATGTAAATCCTTTCCCCAGCTTTTCTTCTTCATCATTTATCTCTCGAGACACGGATCCTAGTCTAGAATCATCTCGTTTATCGGCTGGAGACCAAGATCCGTCACCCTTAAAAAATTTCCTTCCCAAATGCGTCCGGAAAGGCAATCCATCTTCTCGAAGTCGGGTGAATCGGCTGTTGACACAGTAACCGATCTGTCGTCTTGAATAACCTCAACCTAATCGCCGTGTCACTACATTAAGCTTTGATGCATGGTATAAGAGACGCAATGATTGGCATGGATCTAATCCCTCCCCAACAAAAGACTGTTAGAACCTTTCCAATCTATCACAAAGAATGTGGTCAGTAGTGTCTTACTTATGGCTATGAGTTCGATGTTCAGGCCCCTTTGGCGTCTGAAGAATTTCCACCAAAGTCCTTCAACACCATGTTAGTCTTTACCAAATCCTCATTTGTTTTACCGAGCTTGCAAAATATGAAATATGGCACTAAATTAAGAGTAGCTCCTCCATCGACCAACATCTTCACCATCGGCTTTCCATCAACATGCCCTTTAACATATAATGGTCTTAAATACTGATGCTCATTGTCTTCTAGTTTCTCGAAGACCGATGACTGTGGCTGTAAAATCAGCTGAGCAGCTGATTCTTCATCGTCCTCATTATCCGATGCTGGTGCTTTATACTCGGTAGGTAAAATGAAAGCCATGTTTACTTCCATCGGCTGTTCTTCTTTATCGGCTTCTTCTTTGGACGCCACTCCTTTCTGACCCAGCGCTTGTTTTCTCGATATTCCTCATATTCTACTACTAGTTGCTCCCGATGCCTCTACCGCTGGAGCCTTCTCTTCTGGCTTCGTGTTAATTCTTTTGGGCAACATCGAGACTTCTGAACAGGGTTCCGATTGCCTTACCACCTCTCTTCATTGCGAACACACCGATGATCAGCGCGCTATTCTCTGACCCCAGACGATTTTTTATGGGAATTCGCTCCTTTGGATGCTGATCACAAGAACAGACATCATCTCTACAAATCTTTTTAGTTCATTCTAGACAGTCTTTAATAGATGGAAGCGTCATATTATTTTTCCAACAAAAACAAAAGAAAGCGCACTCCTAATGCGGGTTTCTTCATTGCGCTGATATGGCGTGGCACGTTGCTCCCTCTCTTGGCGCTGATGAGTTATGACATGGTGCCTATCGGTGAATCATCGAGCAGTCCACCCAAGGGGTACCTAAGGTGGTGATTAGATGTGTGTAAGGGAAGCGCAGCGCCTTTGAACCTGATGGTCGACTCTACAATACAAGAGTCAAGGTTTATACTGGTTCGGGTTTCCCGGAGGATAATAGCCCTACGTCTAGTGTTTTGGTATTTAATATGATGGTGTAGCTTACAATATGATGCAGTCAAGCTATGGAGGCTTAAGGCGTCGAAAGCAAGAAAAATATGATAGAAAGCTTAGATTGGATTGTCTCTAGGTACCTCGCCTCCTTTATATACTCAGGAGATGAGCCCAATCAACCCAGGACTCTATCCTGAGTCGATCTATGATCCCCTACCAAACTCGGTGTGAAATCCCTAATTACAAGGATTCTGATACAAACATATCTCTTTGTACCAAATCCAGAGTCCAATCACCCGATAAGGACTCAACCATCCTTATCGGAGCTGAACCCCTCTCCATGGGTCATACTGGACGGTAAATGCTAGACTTAGCTTGCTCTTGGTCCAGACTGATAAGCCCAACCGTGGGGTACCCAGGGGTTACATCCTTGACAGCATCCCTCGAGCTATTCTTAACTTGGTTGAAAAAAATCTTCGACAAAACAAGCTGGGAGGAGCTCTTCTTCAATCTAAAACTTTAATACTTCTGCTGAATTCTGATGGTCTTAAAAAAAAGCTTTGATTTCCTTCTTTCATGTGATGTGCACCGTGTAGGTACACCCACACGGTGTAGCCCCTGAGCCTCGATTTAAATAGAACATTTAGCTCGAGTGTCAAAAAATAACCTGTAAGAAAAAGCCTTTTGTAATTCTTTATCCTTGATAAAACCTTCGAAGAAACCTTTGACACTTTGCTGATGGACTTGTCTCCTGATATCATTGATGTTGATGCCTCATTGGGGGGAGATTGAGGTTGAAGTCCCAAAACCATGGTGGTCTCGAGCATGGTTGATATTGAATCTTCGAGTATGCCAATCTTCAGCCATTCAGCTCCTCGAGAGCTCAGATACTCAAGAAGGAAAGGTTCTCAGGCTCAGGAGTCCCCAGATACACGAGCCCTTGGGTGTGGATACCCTTGATCGGGCGAGCCCCTAGGTGTGAGGGACATCAAGCTTGCGAGCCCCCGGGCGTGAGGGTCCTTAAGCGTGCGAGCTCCCAGGCACAAGAGTCCTCGAGCGTACGAGCCCCTAGGCATGGACCCGCAGGCGCAGATGATCCCAAACATCATGGACTTCACCTTGTGCACCCAAAAAGATATTTCATAACTTCTTCCTCTGTCCGCAATCAATGCGCGATAGACGGAAGGATAGGGACACTTTATTTCTGACAGAGCCACGCGCGAGGTGCAGATAAGGAGGTGAAGTCGTCCTGTCCCTCTCATCATAAAGCATGTGGCAACTGAAGCGACGCTCCCCACGGTGATGGTGGCAGGTGCTTGAGGTAGCACCCCTATTTAAACCAAGGCACCCCTTTTGCCTTCACAACGAAGCTCCTCTTCACACTTCTTTTGTCCTGCCTTCTGCTAGAACCTCTTCTCCTAACCTCTGTAAGGGAAAGATCATCGTTGATGTTGCTTACTATTCCATGAATCTGTGGTGTGTTGGTTCGGTCATGAACTTGGCGGGCCGTTGTGTTGAGAACTCATGACTTCAGGTTCGTTTGGTGTCTTTGTCTTCACATAAATCTATTTTGTCTTCGTTGTATGATCTGTGAGCTCTGTCTTGGCATGGTGCAGGATGATATCGTGCTATCCCTAAG
>KE371304.1:0-14465 GCA_000418225.1 Zizania latifolia
AATTGACTTGGGAAGAGACAATAAAAAGAGACTTGAAATAATGAAATATTCTCAAAGATTTGGCCTTGAATAGGAGTGCATAAAGAGAAGCTATTCATGTGCCTAAAACTTGATTAATGGCTCTTGTTAGATTTTAACTCTAGCCTACCCCAACTTGCTTGGTATTAAAAGGCTTTGTTGTTGTTGTTCATATTCTAGACTAACCTTTGAAGAATCAAGGAATTTATCATGAATTGAAATTGAAAAACAGTTAGCTGATCTGACTCATGTTAACACAGTTTTAAAGCAAATACAATATTGCTCAGTTTACATTAGCTAGGTCTATTCTGAATACTGTTGTCTATTCAGCGCTACACCAATCACCAGAGAGTAGTGAATAAGTATAATTTTGGAACTTGGTAGGGAATATACATATCTTAGAATATAGGATTAAAGAATAACATGGATCATCCAAAATAAATTAGATAGAACCCTCTAGAGAAATAATTGCTTACCTTCAGATTGATCAGGAGGAGGGTTCTTGCTTGAAAACGAATATTCACCTTTGAACTCAGTTGCTGATACCATACTTACAAAGCTTAATATCTGTACTACTACTAACTGAATATCTACAATGCTAACGCCTAATTCAGGCTTCAACAACACCACCACCAGCAAGGTAGGTCAAATCAGAAGGATGCCCTCCTGCAGATGGGAGGGCACCACGGCCACCGTGGAAAGAAGGGGATGCAATAGGAAACTTAGGAAAGCACCGGGCACATTGTCTTCCCCTTCTTAGTGTAACACGTGATTCTTTCCTTGGAGCCGTGGCTGCTCCTTTCAAGCCAGCCCTATCGGACCAGCTATCCACCTGAGCAAACCAATTTGGTTATTCTTTAGGAGCTTCCGACAAGTTCTTGGATCATAAAATGAAACCTTGTGCTGCCCCGCAATCTGCACATGATAAAAGTTTAAGGGAATAGATCAGAATATTAAATTGAGATCTTAATAGAGTACTTAATTTGAGAACAAGTTTTGAGCATTCACAAAATTGATCCATCGGTGGGTGTATGGTTGTTCGAAGAATTCTTATAGCTACATTGTATTTCCAAACACTGCAGAGATATTCTGCAGATCATTTGTCTTTGCCAACCTGACCACTTCTGAACACACAGGGGAATACATAATTTTGCATTTTTGCCTCAAGTAAAGGTCGTGACCTCTGAAATCGCAGTGCATGTTGCAGAGTTCACATATCAAAACATACAGGCGCAATATCCAAATGCTGAAGATGATTTCTAGTTACTGCCTAAAAAGGTACACGCCCACGCACATTCTATGGAATTATTAAGAATATATCACGAACCATGCATCATCAGTTGGTAATTGAAGACACGAAAATCTAACACAAAGGTTGGATTTTCCCTTCTTCTGCATATGTTGCCGCATCGATAACATCGAACCAGAAGCCTTTGGACACACACTGTAAAAATTTCGCCCCTAGAAAATAGAAATTGCACGAGACGACTGTACGAACCACCAGATTGCTCCACACCGTGAAAAGACAGTTTTTTTCCAATCTACATGCCCTCGAATCGGCGCAATTTAGGAACCCCAAACTGGACCAAACAAACAATACAAGATTTCCACCCATCCATCACCAATCTCTCCAATCGTCCCCAATCCCAACACCACCAGGCACCAGCCATGGCAGGAAGAGGAACAAAGACCAAGGTGGAAGAAAACATGAACCAATTGCACAAAAGGTGAGCAATTTACAGCCGCGTCGGATCAAGAAGGGCGGGTAAAGAATCGGTACCAAGAAACGGCAGTGGGGTGTCGCCTGTCCAGGTAGATGAGGAGATGGGGAAGAGGAGGCGAAGAGGACAAACGGGCGGACGCCTGGGGGAGGGGAGGTTAGACAGAGAGAAACTGTCGCTTGGCTTCTCCTTTGTACACGTGCCTCACAGTTTTGGGCCGATTTTTTAACGGGGAAATCAATACTCTACCGCAGGAAAGTCTTTAAATAATCTAATTTTTATTTGAAATTACTTTTTTTTTGCCTTTCTTGGAAATTATAAAGCTAGACATGTCACCATTTGAACGTCAGACCCCTATCACCAAATGAGGACTAGAATCTAACATAGGCTCTTGACAAACATTGGTTTGATGATAAGAATTCCTCAACCATTTTGTTGCCAAACTTTCAACTAGGATGTTCAATATTTCAACTGTTTATTTGACGGCAGAGCGGTAGAGAGGTTCTTGTTACCAAACTAACAATTGGGAGGAACTAATGGTCAAATTCTAGCCTCTATTGGCTGTTAGTTTGGCAACATGAGTTCTATTGACTGTTCAAACGACGATAAGACTTTTGCCACTATATCAACGGTCAATAGGGATTTAATTTTATAAAAAGGCCACCTAAAAATACAATTTCAAATAAAAATAGAGTGTTTAAAAATTTTCTAACCACGTGCATATTATGTTGGTCACATGCATTTTGACCGGCGTTACCTGCATGGCTGCATGCCCCAAAGTCCAATGCATTGATCTTACTAACACATTTGGGTTTATGCATAAAAATTAATAAATTAACACAAATGACTTTGTGATCTCTTATTTATTTCACTTTAAAAATAAGTTATTTATTTATGAGAGAGATAATAAAAACAAACATAAAAAAGGTGAAAAGTGGTAAAACACTAATACAAGTATCGGGAGAAGCATATCTGTTTTTTGTTTTGTAGCCCAAATAAAACATCCTAAATTTTGGACTTGGCATTACTAAGTTTTTTGGTTTGAGGTCTTGATATCACTTAAATCTGGAATGGTTATATTGGTCAGGTATGTTTGTTTTATCGTCCTACCAAAATTTGGTACAACTACCGATAGCAACAAACCAAACACAACCATACTTTATCTGTCCCAAAGAAATATAAGACGTTTAACTTTTGCTATAGTCACAAATATTGAATGTTACTTTCTTTCATAACATATTATCAATATCTACAAAATTAACATAGTATGAAAGTACTTTTAAATCTGAAACAACATTTGTGTGACAATAAATGCTTTATATTTTGGGAGCGAAGGAGTAGACAGTTGCATTGAGATCATTCATAGTGTTGATGTGTCTGTACCTCACTTCTCGTGCTATGCAAACTCAGTACTATTTTTTATAGAATATTATAAACATTTCGTAGACGTTGATAGGTGTAGGAAACACCTATGAAAGGAAATATTTTATGAAATATTTGCTATAAATGAAGAGCTGTTTCCTTTGTAATTTAAAATTATTTGCATGTTCATGTAGAAATGTACCAGTTTACATTTTACACTTGTATGGTCACAATTTTATTTCAGAACAGCATGAGACACATGGATCGAGATGAATAAGTGTGAAGAACATTGCAGGAACTGAATAGATAGATTTCATTAACAAGCTGATATTACAACTCCTAATTTCATTAACAAGCTGATATTACAACTCCTACTGCCTTCCATTCAACAAAGAATCTTTACAAAGCCTGCACTACAGAGCAAACTGCAATTGTTACAAAAACAAGATCAACGACAATACTATCTAGAACTACAACAATCTGCACTTGTTGCATGCAGACAAGTAGATCGCTCAGAGTGAAACCTGAAACTACAACCAGTACAAATAGGCCCTATAAACTTGTATTGACAACACAACTAACTGCACACTGATGACTGATACAGTTACAAATGAAGAGATGTCGATTGTCACACTACAAACTGAACAATGGTAACTACTTAACTTAACTGTGCTTAGCCTTGTATATTAACATCTTAATCTTCCCTCCCTGTGAGTCAATGCAAAAACTTGCCCACGGCAATCAGGAACTGAAGTATTGTAACTCTGCTATAATTCTATCCATGTCAACTGTCAAGCATTTTCGTGAGTAATGTTAAGGTTTTCCCTGTAGTGGCATCCTGCTAAATGCGTTCTCCTTTCAATGCCTTCTGCACCAGCTTCAAAATCTCTGTAACCTGAAAGCATTATGAAAGGAAAACGTCTTTTACAGAGGATCTTGACAACAAAGAAGCATATTCAGGACATCGACAATGAAGAGGGCAAACTGTCATCATGAAGCTCTATGGATTACTTGTCTTACCCCAGGGTAATGCTTCAAGACAGGAGAATAATGGTCAAGTGCTATGTAGATCTTTCCAAGAACACTAAGTAGTGTGTCAACTTCATCACCAAGTATATCAACCTGAGCCACAGTGGGAAAAGAACTTGAATGAATGAACGCTATCATCACATGAATAAAAAATCATTACCAAGTTACGTTGGTATGAATCTGAAACTCAAGTATACTTTTTAGGGAGAAGTTAGCCTAGCAGTTTAAAAGTGAAATAAATGGAAAGAATAAAGATCATAAAAAGAAGGCTAAAGTGCTAAACCTCAGCTTCTGCTTTCTGGAGATTAGAACATTTAATCTCAAGTACTTGTTTATACCAGAACTCTTTTTTCCTTAATACGGCTACTTGCTGCACAAGTGGGTTAAACTGGCGAATTATGTTAGTCAACCTGCATGGGAACAAAAAACAAATAACTCAATAAGTGACAAATTATACTAGTCTCTTTTGGGAATAATGAATGCTGAAATATGATATGGACAATTTGAAGTTAGCTTGTCTTCACTAACATGCAGATGTTTAAATACATTAAGTGGTGAGTTGAGAGAGTCAAACACGTGAGCCTAACTTATCTAGTAAACAAAACAACCATACCAAAACAGGGAAGGATATTAATTAATTTACACACCTAGCTTCATTTCTCTTCATACTTTGTGCCAACCTGCTTTCAAAATCACTGTATGCTTTCGATAGCTTCTCCATGCTAACAAGAGCAAATTCTAGATGCCCTGCTTGCCCCCTGTGATTGTTAATGCTTGGAGCTGATGTTTTCTTCAATTCCCAGATGATGGCACCAAGTGAGGCATTCTGTTCTTTGGCTTCCTCCAAAGCAATGGACATGGAAGTTAAGTTTTCAGTCAGCCCATGTATCTCTTGCTTGCATACATTAATCTGCTGTAGGGCCTCATATAAGCAACTCTTCATTGAATTTGACTCACTCTTGGACTCTAAGATCAGCAGTTCTTGCTCACAAACCTTCTCCCTAAAAATTGTAAGCTCGTCATTAACCAAGTCAACTTGCTCTTGGTGCTGCATTAATGTTGATCCTGCAATTGCTACAAGTTGATTATTTTCATACTTGAGCTTCTGTCTGTCTTCATACATAATACTTAGCTGCTCTTCTTTTTCTATAAGCAACTGTCTGAGGAAGGTCTCCTCCTGATTACCATCATCAATCTGATTCTCATAGTTACCAAAAACTTCTCTTAATATGGACATTTCCAGTAAATCTTTAAAGTGGCTCTCAATCTTTAAATCTTCAAGTTCACTGCTAAGTTTCTCGACTTGATTCACAAGTTTTAACTCTGACAGTGAGTGCTGGGCCATTTTCCTCTGTGCATCTAATACTTGTGAAGAGAGATTTTTAGCCTCTGTTCTTTTGTCAGCTAGCAAACCTTGAAGATGTTCTTTTTCATGAAGTAAAGACCTAATTCTTTCCTTCAATCTGCCAATCTCGTAATCGTCATAATAATCACAATAAGAGTTGTCTTCTCTTGAGGTGATTTCATCCAGTTTTGAAATAGTTTGAAGCAACTTCGATTTAATGATTTCAAGTTCTCTCTCTTTCTTAAGAGGCAACAGAGATCTGTCTTTTGCAAACTCCCTTTTTAGTCTAAACAACTCTTCTGTTTTCTCATGCAATTCAGACTCATGCTGCCTTCGCAACTTCAGCCATTCTGATTTTAGAAAATTCGTAACTTCCTCACTTGGCATGCGCTTCAAGAGCGAGAAGTCAGGGATATCAAGCACGAGCTCACCTGAATCGGCAGTTTTCTCTGTGATTGGAGGCTCATTATCATCTTTTATCTTAAAAAAATTCAGCTCTTCGGGTTTGTCGATACTACCATGGGAAGAAAGCACACCAGATTCTGAAGCTGATACAACACTCAAAATAGCACTAAGTTCGTCTTTCAGTGTGGCAATCTGAGATAACTTTTCCTTCCAGTTCTTATTCAAACTGCTAATGCAGTTCTGATTCTCCCATAACTTCATCTCAAACTCTCGATGCAAACTAGTAATATAGTTCTGGATCATGATGTTAGAGACCTCTTTCTGCAGCTCATACTCCAACTGATGAAAGATTGCAAAACTATGCGAATTAGTCTAACTAGTATGGGATTATTTTCCACAATGCAAACTCGGAGAAATAGTTAGAATGAAGACAAAATTTTGCCATTCAACACTCTAAATTCCAGAAGAAAATGCGCATAAAAGTCAGAGCTTCTCTTAGCAAATTGGCAAGAATTGTAGCAAACGTAATGTAGGAAAACTACAAATTTGAGGTCCAAACTTCTTAAAGCAAGAGTAAAAGGTGAGACTTTTCTCCCAAAACTATGAGAAATCAGATGATACCAATTGATGTTAAGCAAACATGAGTCGTCTTTTTCTCTCTTTTGTTAAGTAATTGCACGGTAAAAGTTTAGAAATTTGTGCAGAATCTACATGCCCAACGAGTTCCCCCAAGTTTACAACCTCCAGATTATCTACTGCATAATCCGTTAAAAAAATAAAAAAAAATCTGGCGCACGCATATCTGCAACACAACCACCTAGCAGGAACACGAACAAGAACTGAAGAAGCGAACAGAATCGAGCCAAATCCACTACATCAAACGCAGAACTCAAACAGAAATTCAAAATTGCAACAACCTACCGACTGAAGAACCAAAAAAACGAAAAGAAATGCTCTATATAGTCTATCCCGAGGTAAATTACGAGAAACTCACGGATTCCGCCGCCTCCATGGCGTGAAGGGCAGGCAGGGAGGCTCTCTCGCCGGCAAGAACAGGGCAAGGAAGCCTCCCCCGCAACCACCGGCTCTTCCCCCCTTCCTCTCCGCGCGGGAAACCAAAACACAAAGAGGGAAAGGCAAGCACACGATTGAAACCAGGACTTGCAAAAGGAGCAGCTTTTTCCACTAAAGGCGCCTCCTTTTTTTACTCTCCAGCCCAGTCCCTCTCTCTCAATTAGCGCAAAGCATGGAGACAAAGAAGAGGTTGCGGCTGCAGTTGCAATTGCATTCTGTGGAGACTGGAGAAGAAGCAGTTGGGAATGGAAGTCACTAAGAACTGTAGAGGCTAGAGAGTAGAGCAGAGAGAGAGAACTCAGAGAAGGGATTAATGGAGGTGGTTGCCGCACACGGCGGGGCGCGGCTGGGCGAGGGACCGGAGGAAGGGGACGGACGGTGATAATGACCGGCAGGAGCCGTGTTTACGGGACAGACAGCGTGTATTAACGACGGGTGTTAGTTGGGTGCTTTGTCGGGGAAGTCACGGGCGGGCGCTCCACTGCTTTGCGATTCGTGCCGCTTCTCTCTCTTCTTTTTGCTGGTAGCATGGATGCATCCGTCGTCTGTTCTTGCCTTTTCCTATTCTTTTCTCTCTTTTTCACCCTCAACTATCCAAGGAAGATATCATGTGAAAATCAGTTTGTGAATCGCAAATGATTTGAAAGTTCAAGTCCTTTTCGACTTCAATTATTAGTAGGCTTAACGTTCTTCGTGTGCTTCCTTTTTGTGTTTCGGTTGTGTGCATCATATTATGTAGAGACTAGGTTATATAATTTTTCTATTATCTAAAATATTATGTTTAAGAAATAAGATAGCATAAAAGAAATATAATATAGTTCTATTTGGAAAACTTAAGATTTTAAAAATCAGTTAATAAGTATTATTCGGTGAGAGTGTATAGAAGCTAAGTTATCCTATTTCTAGATATTAGTTAAATTTCAGATTTTGTAACTTTCACAATCATCTAAACCATTTAAAAAACTACAGATTTTGAAAATAGTTGTGGCTACCAAAATCTCTATCTAGGTCTAATGCGTTCAGCTTTTAAAGTGAGGCTGAAAATTGTCAAACAGCTGCAGTTACTATTTACTCCAGGATTGTTTAAAGCCTCCTTCCGATGAATGGTTAGAGCTGGATTTATAAATCAAGTAGCTCAATCACTGCAGTGCTTTACCTTAATTTATTCTCAAGCAAGCACTAATGTTGTTAAGCTCGATACAGATGTTCATGTTTGTCTCTTCTACTAGTCTCTACAGGAAAAAGAAAGGAATATTAATAAGGATCATTACTAGCATCTCCTCTGCAAATAGCATGTTTGGTTTTTCCATTTGTCCTTTGCTTGGTGTTGCCTCTCCATTCAATTTGGTATCCTATCCAGTTGTTACTATGAGCCTTGTTCTGACCATCTCCTTTTCCTTGTGCCATTATTAGTCCTTTGTTTTTTTCTCTTAAATTTAATGACGTAATCTCCTTTTGTGGTACAAGTTTATGTATATCTCATAAATTTGACTTTAAGTATTTTGTCATCAGCAAGAGAATTGGTACTGTGCCTTTTCCTTTTCCCCAATTAGAGCCAGCATTTAGCACTAGTCATAAATGTCAGCAGTTTTTACTGTCAAACTATCACCAACCAAATTACCAGCGGATAGTATACTACATCTGTCCAAAAATATAAGTTAGCATAAGTTTTTAGCATGGTCTTTAATGTAGAACTTTATCCATTAATTTATTTCATATTACATCATCAATAGCCATAAAACTAATATCAAATAAAAGCGTTTTCATATAAGAATTCAACTATATCACATGAATAACACAAAAAATACATCTTTTAACTTAATTATTAATTATTAATCAAAAGTTAAAAAGATTGACTTTTTTAAAATGCATACATATCTTATATTTCTAGAAGAATGAATTATTCACTTGCAAACTGCAGAAATCAAACCACCACCAAATGTCCAAATGTATAATGAGGCAATACGAGTCAAGTTAACCAGTGGACAGTAGTATGAAACCAGCAACAATATCACATGTCATAAGTAGACCTCTATTATCGACCTAAAAAAGAAATACAGAGTAGTAACCAACCAACCATAAACAAATATAATATGTGAGAATTAGATCTCTATTATCACCAGAACATTGCATGATGTATGTAGCCTATTACAGCACAGATCTGAATGATGGGAGTATTGAACAGGATGTAATCAGTGTACAATGTTACAACAGTAATTTCTGATGAAAACTTTTCAAGTATATACAGCCTACTGTCCTTTTTTTCATTTTTCTTTCCTTTCCTTCTGTTCTCCAGAAAGATTAGACCACAGATTGCTACTCTTATGAGCACCAACTTTTCAACACCTGCAGAATTTGCGATCGCAGCCCGGGTATGAAGTTTTGATGTTCTCTTGGATGTTGATCCCTAAAACTACTGAAGTTAACATGCTACAAAGCTACACATGTTCTGAGCATAGGACGAACAGCACACTATCCCAGCATCTGATCTTTCCAGATGAAAGCTCTTGGTGCCTCGTTGCGGCGAAAACTAATTTCAACAGTCAGATTCACTGCTGTCGTTTTTAAGCATCATTCCTTTGCACCCCCTGTTTCAGTGTTTCTCCTGTTGGGCAAGAATTAGTTGCTCATCCAGGAAAATTGTTGGTCAGTCTATTTACATTCACAAAGCATGGTGTGCCTTCTTCATTGTTGATGTCCATGCTGTTTAATGCCATGCTCTTACGAAGATCGCCGCCAACTTTTTATCCCTTTCTGAGGCAGTTTGAATGGGCTCCAACTTTTCCTGCGTTTTGGGCTGTCAGTGAAGACACCCGACGCCAATGCTTGTTGAAGCCACAGTTCAAATTCGTCTTCAGGGATCATCTCAGCATCCAAACTAAAGGGATAGCGAGAACTGTAGGATCTCTGAGGCATCCTATCAGCACCAACCATGTTTACCATAAAAGTTGGACCGTGGGTATTAGGTTTGCACTCCATGCCCTAGATAATCAAACAAATAAAAATAGAGTTAGAAAGGTTGCCGTTTTTAGGTATGCAGATTAAATATTAAAACCATAGCAATATCCTCTTTAAAACCATAGCAATATCTTCTATGTATCACCAGAAAAATGGCATATTTTTTATGTTTATGTACGAACAAATAATGTATGAAATGCAAAATAAACTTTTCGTCCTGTTTTACAAAGCCAAAATAGATTGCTACTATCACTGTTGGCTCTCTTCTTAAATAGATAGGTCAACAATTGAGATACCAGCAACAAGCCCAAAGCTTTCTTATGTCATTCTGGACATTTGACAGTGCATCATATACCAAACTGAACAAAGTCGATTGACTGAAGGAGACATTGTACTGATCTATAGACGGTTAGACATAAAACATCAGAGCACAAAAAATGTATATCTGGAAGTGACTCAAATTGACATGATGTGCCATTTTTGTAGTCTGTCTTTGAATAGAGTAAAACAAGGAATACATATCAACCCTTCAAATAGGTAAATGTGAATCAGATAGATAAGTGCACACATGAACAAGGCAATGGACATCACACATCAGTTGAGACATACAAAACCACTGCTGCAAGCGCATATGAATGAAAATTTTAAACAAGCAAATCAAGCATCAAAACATAGAGATAAACATACACTCACCTGGCAGGTAGCCCACTCAGACACATCAAATATTTTACTCTCCGCACAAACAAAAGCTCGAGGTATTTCCATCTGAAGTGAACAGTTCACTTTGAATCAACATAAAGAACAGAAGGATTTGATTATAATTGAAAAATACAAAATGCATGCATATTTCTAACTTAAAAGTAATTTCTGAATCTCAATTGTATAGTCAGAACAGTTGGCTTACAAAATGAAGAAACTAATTGTACCTAATACTTTCTGAATGAGATGTTTTCTCTAGGTGGCATACAATCAGTAGACAATACATCGTGGGCTTGTCACAGTTAAAATAATTGAGCTTGCTCAAGTTTAAATTTGGCCTCAGAACGTACAGGGCTACCTTAAAGTAATAAAAACATATACTTGGAACCGAGACTGAACAGTGTCAAACAGGGGCTTGATAATTTTTCTATCAAATAATGATGAGTGTCAGATTCAGAACATTCTGCTTTCATTCATAATAAAACTGCATTCTCCATTTGTTCAAAACCAATATGTACTCGGTTTCTACTTTAGTGTTAAATTCATTTAACCCTTTGTGTCTGTCTCTAAGTGATGCCGTCCAAAGCTGTAGAAGACAAGCACTGAGTAAACTGAAGTGAACTCTTCATGTGATTTGCTTATAAAAGGTTACCTTCAAGGCAGCTGAAAATCCATTTTCCACCCATCCATCTCCATCCTTGGCTTGATGGTACTGAGAGCAATCCTACAGCCACAGTTCCTGTAAATTAGCTGCGCCGATACTCTCAATTAAAAAGTATTGAAAAATTAATTCTGCACTCCTAACCTGACACCATCTTGCTTTTGCTTTGCTTCTTCTGGTACATATCCACAAATGAAAATTACCGCACTTTGTGCATTGTATACGCCTGGACTCTTCGGAGAGAAACTCTACCCCAGTCTGCAAAATATGTTTATCAGATGGGTTTATCAAATTATATGGGCCCTACAAAGGAAAACAGCATGAAGCAAATATGTTGGTATATCGAAAGCATGAGAGCATTAATAATGCCTTGTAGCCTTCAATAGTTGATCATACATGTGAAAAGAAATAGTTTATCCATGTGGATTCTACATACTAGACTTCACCTGTTGAGAGACAACACGTGATCTCTGAGTCATTTTTCGTGATTCATCTTTCCTCAGCTGTTCATCATAGCTGTTTTTCTTCGTGAAATCTGAGAGTACCTGCAGCATAACTACACTAATTAGTAATTACCCTTTATCTAGGGTTAGAAACCATGGTTGATATCAACAGAGTATATGCTAGCAGATTTAACTACAATCTAATCAAGGAAAAGGAAAAGCATAAATTTCCAAGGTACTTACCTCATAAGCTGATTGAAGCTTTTTGAATGAGTCACAGGCCAATGGGTTTCCCATATTTTTATCAGGATGTACAAGCAGGACCTAGACGAATAAAATATAGGTACCATGAAAGTTAAATAACTATAATATGAATCTTGTTTTCTCTTGTATAGAAGGCTGTGGTGCATTACCATTCTGTGATACTCTTTTTTCAGAATCTTTTGATCAATACTTCTATTCCGAGGTATACCCAAAACTTCATAATGAGTTGAACCATTCATGATTCTCTTCATCTCATCCAATGAAACAGAATCAGAATTCACTACTTTACTAGGAGATGCCTCTTTTTGTACATGTAACACATCTTGGATGGGTGTTGAGCAAAAGGGCTTTGCAGAAGACACAGTCTCAGGTTCACTATCAGGAGCAGAGGGGTATTCACAACTGCGATAGAACTCATCCATGACAGGATCAGAATCTTTTGTCTCTTCAAACTGTCTTTCTTCTGTGCTTCCTTCATATACTTGCAGCAACTTATTCAGAAGATCATTTGTCAGGAAAGAAAGATTGAGTGTCAAGAAGACGCCAAGCCATCCAACACGAACAGCCACACAATAAACAGCATATATAGTCAACACAGGTATCACAAATCGTGCATGCTTCAAAGAGCACATACAACCTGCATTACCACACAGGATCCTCCTTTAGGTCAAAAGATCAAATAAATGCAATTAGGGAGAAAAAGTTTATCGGCTTGCCAAATAAAAATAGGAAACTATCATCAGGAGAAATATTAAGATAAACAAACCTCCAGCAACCAGAAGCATTCCTGTAATCCAAAAATAGCCATACATCCACATAATTAATATTCCAAACAATCCTACAATGAAAAGACCAGGCGTATAGCCCATGTAATGAATGACTGCCCCAGCAGCTCCCTGAAACAGTAAGGTATTAAACAATTAGATGAAAATGAGAACAAGTATTACTATCTGCATTGCAATAAGAAAAATGACAGGGAGAAAACAAGAGGAGACATAGTCCTAGAATTCTTTTCTCACTCGTATTGCTTAGTTCAGTATAATTTATCCAGTGCAATCTAGCTGAAAAGGTCAGACACTGCCAACATACTGATTAATCCTACCACTGAACACAGCTGACATCCCAAACAGGTAGAAACTCATACATGGTGGAAAACCATTAGAAGCAAGTCTGATAAAGTGGTAATTAACTATATCGATAGTGATGGGTGTACCAGAGTCTAAATAAATGGTCAAGGGACCAATCAACATATAGCTGACTCGGTGTGAAACAACTGGAATTTCACTGGCTGGTAGTTTATTTAGACAGATTCATACAAATTAAACACAGCATACATCACATTACCAGATTTTCATAGATATCAGGTTGAACAAAGAAACCAGTAAGATACACATTGAAATACCGTGTGTAAAGAACGAATTGACCTTAACTATTTCACATAAATCAACCAAAAGCAAATCTTCTAATGAACCTGAAACTGATCCGCTCAGCAAGAATCACATTAGCATAACATTCACAAAACAGGAATAGAACCAGGAGTGCTCATCCCTAATTATGCAGTGCTACCATTTAGTCTTTCCTCTAGCAAGACAAACTAGATAAAACTTAGTAGTGCAAATGATGCTTAAAATACCATAAACAGTTCACAAACAGTGTCTAGGAACAGCACAAATAAATAACTAAAACGTGGTATAAATTTGCATTAGACATTAAATAAAATAACTAAGCAAAAAATGAATCTAGTAATATATTGCGCTGATTAATCTTGTGACACTCTTGACATACTACTTCTGTACCCACCAATTACCACTTTAAACTATGCTTTCTGAAAAGAGAGGGAACCTAACATGCAATCCACTCTTGATAAAAAAAAGGAGCGCATGACAAGATTTAGAATCTCACACCCAAATCGTTATCCATAATTCAGTACATCCGAGTTAAAGGCAAAAGATGCAAAGCAAGCAAGATTTGCAGGATGTACCAGGCTAAGAAGTGCATAGAGAGCACAAGCTGGCGAGGTCATGCAGACGAAGAAGCTCCAGAGGATCACAAACACCGCTGCAGGGCCCAAGCTGGCCATCGCCAAGAACCCCCGCGCCGTACAGCCACGCCATTGCCTCAGCGCGGCGAGCATGAGGCGCCCGGAGCTCACGCAGGTACGGGACACAGCCGGCCAATGCCGATCAACCAGGAAAGCGAGCCGCTCCCCACCGCCACTCGCCGCCATGTGCGCCCAAGTCAAGATGTGTTTCTGGGACAGCACCCACCTCCATCCCTGCTTCCACAGCCCCAAATCCGCCATGGAAGCCGCAAGAATTTGATCAAATTGGTCAACCCAGAGACGGCGAAAACCCCATCTCTCCCGATTGGAACCAAAAAAACGCCGCAAGAGCTGCTGAAATTGCTCACTGGGCTTCTTGGCTCCAAGAACCAACTCCCCCAAATCAATCCAACAGCTCCAAGAACAGGAAAGAACACCAAAACCA
>KE371304.1:28116-43382 GCA_000418225.1 Zizania latifolia
CTCGTCCGCTCCGGATAGAGTTCGCGCCGGGTCGCCTGCCGCCGGAGAAATCCTTCCTCCCCGCCGTTCCCTCGGGTTGTTTTCCGGTGAGTAGCCGCTCTGCTGTCTGCGTCACCTCCGCTTTCTCCATCTCGCGATGCTCTCTTGTCTTCTCCTTCCGCTCTGCTCCGTTTGGGGGAAAGGGTGGATTTTTCTTCCTGATTGTTTCTGCTCTGCCCCAGTTCGTGCGGCTGCATGCTTGTTTCCCGTGGAATCGTGGCGCGCGCCTCTCAATTTCCGAGGCCTGAATCGTGGTTTCTGCCACTTCCACGAGTCCGCGGTCGGTTCTGGCGGTGGGTGTCATGACAAGAATTTCAGGGTGAATTGGTCATGGCGCACGCCTCTGGGCAGAATTCGGTAGCAGAATCTGTTCGGTTTTTGTGTTGGTTGCTGCTCTTGCCGAGGCGGTTGGTTCTGTCGCTATGCAGGGAGGTCAAAGGCTGTAAATCATCAGATAATCCTTTCTTGATATATTTGACATTCTGTCTAATAATAATTTCCACACGAGTCTGAAAATCTTCAACTGACAGTCTGGATGTAAATACACAATCCATCAATCCCCTGACTTTTTAAAGGCTATTCACCTTCTTCATTGTAGTTTGAATGGAAGTGATTGTGATTAGTGATTAGGATCGCTGAAGATTCTTTTTTGTCGTGCTCAGGATCACCGAAGACTCATTTTTTTTCTTCGTTGACAAGAAGTGTGGTGTACTGGTGCGGTGCTCTCAAAAGCTCAATCTTTTAGTTTTTTATGGCGTTTCAGGACACGTTTTGCTCTTAATAACTTCATAAACATCTCCTGCGCTTCCTACAAGTTGTCAAAGCTAAAGTAAGCTTGAAGCACATTGAAAGCTGGGGTAGTTGACGTTTGTTTACTCTCACTACAATCCCGATTCTGCTTTCCTCTGCAAAAAGAACAAGACATGACTTCTCTTGTCCATGATGTTTCAGGTATGCCTGTTTCATGCACTGTTTCCTTATATATTACTGATGTTTAAATAGTGGGCTACTGTCTGGTTACAATTGTAATCATAATCACTATAGGTGCATTGTAAATTCCATTAGGGAGTGTATTGTACATGTATTATGGTTATGGATTAGTCCAAGCAAACAGTGGCATTTGACAACATTTAATTACCAAATACCAGGTATACTATTACTAGGTATTTTTGTACCTGTGCGGCTGTTCTGGGATGCATTTTCCGTTATCATTTAATCTACACAGTATTATACCAGCTGCAGCCTACCACACCTATTTTATAGCTGGTGGGATTATGGAAATATTAGGTATTCATTTAAAGTGTTGACATACACTTAAAAATAAAGTGCTGAATTTTTTATGGAACATCTGTTGGTGGCTTGGTGCATGTCAAGTGCTGGCACATGCAATTTCAGTTAATTTATTTTTTTAAAGGTAATACATTAATCTATTTATTTTTGTTTGCTTTCCCATGCAGGCCACCATGGGGCTGATGATCGGCAGCAACAGCAAAGGCAAGCTGAACCTGAGGACCAGCAAGAAGCCTCAGCTACTAGTACAGGTAGCCATACAATGGTAGCAACACCTCCGACGGATTATGCGACATCCTATACCCATCAGGATATGAGCCATGCATTGGTACAGAACTTGTAACTTTTCCTTTTTAGTTATTGACAAGTAATATAACTTTGTACTTCTGTCACATTGTGTTCTAGGGTCTGTTTGGGGAGCTTCAGATTCTAAGAAGCAGCTAATAAGTATCTAGCTGGTGAGAATCTGGAGAAATCGGTGCTTCCTAGCTTCTAGATTCTAATTCATTTCTAGATTCTACAGCTATTGAGTTTCACAATTTAGAACCAGAGTCTGGACCGTTTGGGGAGCTTTAGATTCTAAGAGTATCTGCAACTGCTAGAAGCTCCCCAAACAGGCCCTAGTCTAAGGATATTTTGGCGATTGATCATAGTGAAATATGGGAGAAGCATGATAGGCATTGTAGTCTTGTAGAATCACGGGATTCTTGGGCCTGATAACCACTTATTCACACTAGTACTAACATATATATTGGGAGAAAAACTAGGACCCAATTTTCTTCTTTTTTTGGTGACTTTCTTATGGATACCATATTTTTACCATTCGCTTCAAGATCAAGAAGGCGTGCATAACAATTATATATTTATATCATATTCCATTTGTTCTGCTATGCCACTTTTCCTTGTCACAATGTCAACAAATGTCCACCTATCAAATGTTCTATGTTAGTAACTTCACCAGACAGAGTGTTTGTTGTTGCATACTGAGTTGCTTCTTTATTTGGATTTTCTTGTCACAGCTCATGCATAATGCGAAACACCATGCCATCACTTGTAATGTTTATCGTCTAATTCCACATATTTTGCTTGGCAGGGTCAAATTTCTTACCCAAATATTGATCAATATTACGGAAGCCTTTATGCAGCTTATGGTGGACAACCTATGGTAAGCTCCCATATACAAATTATAGCTGCATATACTGTATGTGGGAGGGTAGGCTAGTATCGCATAGTCCTATATATATAGCCTGTTCTGCTTCATCCAGTCAAAACAGTTTTGCATTATACTGGGCCTTTGTATGATATAGTCACTCTCTGTTAACATATTTGTGTTAGACTTCACAAAATTGGTGTTTTTTCAGATGCATGCACCATTGGTCGGGATGCATCCAACTGGATTACCGCTGCCTACTGATGCAATTGAAGAGCCTGTCTATGTGAATGCAAAGCAGTATAATGCCATATTAAGGCGTCGCCAATCTCGAGCCAAAGCTGAGTCTGAAATGAAGCTTGTCAAGGGCCGTAAGGTAAATCTTCATTGAAACATTTTACATTGCCATATAACGTGGAATATTCATTAGGTGCTCCTTTTCCTGATGCTTCATTATAGTTCGAGTTAGCTGGAAGCACAAGTGAACAACAGATTGCTGCAAATAGTTGACTAAATTCTCCAATCTACATATCCCACTTCCATACCAAGATCAATCTACTCTACTGAAAATCTTATGGTGAATATCAATTCAATCTTGTATCATGTCTGTATTTCTGCATACCAAGTTTCCCATGCCTCTACGGGTATTACTTATTGCAAAAGCTGTAAGGATTTGGGAATACAAATTGGATATCACACACTCAGAAAAATGTGTAAACATGGAAGATGGCTTATTTCTTCTCTCTGTTTCACTTCTTTTGGAACAAAATACGTACAAATTCTTGTTGCTTGTATCAATGGCACTGGTGCACTGCTTCTAATCTCGGCAGAGCTTAGTTAGAACTATCTGGAGAAGTTAACTAGGACTTCATGAAATTATACCATGTCTGGATGTTCTTATAAGTGGTTCTCAGTTTCTCACTATCTGGAATGTTTAGTTCTTGCAGCTGTTGAGTTCTTGGTACTATATTCTGTATCTTCTAATGATAGTTTTTATTCATCTGCACTGTGCAGCCATATCTCCATGAGTCACGACATCAACATGCCCTGAAAAGGGCTAGGGGAGCTGGAGGCCGATTTCTTCATTCAAAATCGGATGGCAAGGAAGAGCATTCTGATTCTAGTTCCAAAGATAAACAGGATGGAGTTGCACCCCACAATAGTGGCCAACCATCTACCTCTCCATCTCTGAAGGGTGCATCTTCAGCTAATTAGACGGTGGCGATCAGGAATGAGATGACAAAAACCCACAACTGAGGGGATTAAGCACCTGGTTCGAGACATGTCAACAGTTTTGTACAGTACATGCTAGTGATCAACAAAGAATGGTACCATTGGTTGTTGTAGGATATGCTCCATAGAGAATATAGACAAGGCAACAGATTTTGCAGCCTTTGGTTCGGTCTGCTCAGTTTGTTTACCTTCTTGTACAATGAGTAGTTTAGCTGAGTTGTTCTTTGTCATGGGGATAGCTGCAGTTCTTCAGAAAGTCTTGTAGTCTTAAAGAGTTTATTAACTTACCAGTTGTTTGTTTCGGAGTGGATTGGTCTCTTACTGCCTTGCATCATCATCTGATGTGCAGAAAATAACATATGTATAGCATTGGATATGTGTCAATGTGCGTATGTTCATGACAATAAACCTAATGTAGGACATGTAGCGACTTCATCTGGACCTTTATCTGTTCTGCACACACTCACTGCAGATGCCAAATGATACTCTCATCTTCGTTTGCAATATCATGTTATCTTAACAGTTGTGATGGCACTCCATGATCTGGGCTATGTCTTTGGCCTCCTGATATGATGCTTGCATTGCATACCTCTGATGTTATATTCTCCATTGAGTTGCCTGATGATTATCAGAGACTTATTAAGAACATATCTCTGAACCTGAGATTGACAGGCAGGTCTATGAAATCTGGGCATGTCTGCTCCATCATGGTGCCATCACATGAGCATTAAAGCATGCTTTTCTCGAGAAGATGAAATTAGCAGCCATTACCAAGAGGAACATGCTTTCTCGAGAACTCTGAAGCATCTCACTTTTCGCTTAGAAAAACCAGAAAGAAGAAAGATAATGCTAGGAGGATGAAAAACTCTGCTAAGGCTTCATCTGAATCTCGACTTTCTTCAGAGGTTTAAAAAAAACTCTGCCTTTAAGGGCTTGCTTGGTTTTCCAAGCCAAAATTTGGTAAAAATGCTGATGAATTGTGGCCTCCATTTGGCAAGATTTAATCCATATGGCCTTACTAGTTCATTTCTTGGAGCCAAACTTCATTGAAACCGGGGTCATTTTGTTCTGAACTTCATTGAAGGGTAGAACTCTGAACTTTGTGCCATAAATCCAGATAGAGTCAAGAACGAGCTTTTCTGAAAATCTGAACCAAAACCTCGCATGCACGTCCTTTTCTGCGATTGAAAACTTTGCAGGCAATGGTGACCCACGTGATTATCTTAGGCAACACTACTCTGTGATTATGTCAGGTGCTTACCAAAGTTCAGACACACGCTGCCGCGTCGCCGTACTTCTCCCTTAGCCCACAAGTTACTGACAAAGCAAAGCACCCTCATGTAGATCTCCTCATCTTAATCCTTAATCAGATTAGCACAGACATAACATGCATATGAGATACAGAGATGAACATTGTGAGCAGATTAATAATCGATTGACGCAGAAAGCAGATGAGAATGCTTGCTAATTGGGCCCTCTTCTGAAGAAGGAATTATGAGCTGAGGCAGAGCAGGCATTGCAGACAGGAACTCAGCCTATGAGCATATATACTCTCTTATGCAGTTGCAGAACCTACACAGGTTGTGCGTTCTTACCGACATTAATCGTGTATTCCTGCAATGCAAATACGGATGCAAATTTAGGTCAATCTTTAATCATTTCTTCCATGCAGGCATATATAGTGGCCAGATTGATTCATATCTTCGTATTAAAAAGGGCACCTTGATGAAAGACTAGTTCTGGATGGCTAATTATTCTTCATGCATTGGCTTGAATCTGCCTGCACATGAAGCAATCTAACCAATAATCTGCTGTTCAAAATGCAACAAGACCGATCAGAAACTGTGCCATCAAGTGAAGTCTGAAGTGAGCTGCTTCACTATTGTTTAACTGAATCAAATCAAGATCCATTCTTGTTTTTTTGATGGAACAGTGAGTGGCAAAGATCAACATGTTGATGACTCCCTCAAAAGAACACAAAAAGGAGAGGTGGCCTGAGCTAGCTCCCCAGGGAACAGTGAAAGGGATGCTTGACATGCTTTGCTTGCACTACATAGCCAGGCCCCATCCCTCTCTCTCTCTCTCTCTCTCTCTCTCTCTCTCTCTGCTCCTTTTCATTTTTAGGCTGATTTTTCTGGATACTGATTTATCATAGAGTTCTAAATTGCTGTGAAAGAACAAGCCAGGAAGGAAGAAGAAGGAAGGAAAGGACATGGAGGCATGGCAAAAGTGACATGAGCCCTTATCATGCCATGGCAGAGAGACAAGGCAAGCAGGGGCACACAAACACATTGGTGTAAGACAGACAGACAGACAGGCAGGCAGGCCCTTTAGGCCCATTGACCTCCCACACTTACCCAATGTCCATCATGACCCATTAATTGTGTTGTTATGGTTGGTAGTAGTTGCCATTCTTGTTCTTTTCTTTGTTGCAATTGCTTTCATGAGATTAAAGAGGCCCCCTTTTTCTTCTTCCTTGTGGCTGCCATGTTCTTGCACTTCACCAGCACCTACAATTCCAACAATCTCTCCATTGCCATCATTTGGTTGACAACAATGAGATCACACAACTTATAGTTAATTACTAGTAGTGAATATACTTATAGCATAATAACACTCCTCCTAAAAGTTTGTAGATTACAAATATGTGAGTATCTATGTATAATGTATGCACCATCTTTATCTGTAACTAAGTACAGGCATTAAAGCCTGAGGCTACATGCCTACATCTCTCTCAAGTCATGTCAATGCTACCATTCTCTGGTGTTTTTGTGGCTTTGGTAGTCCTTCTGATACTCCATTGCAAGCACATACATATAAAAAGAGACATGACATGCGAGTATGTCTAGTACTGAGAAGAGCATGCATGATTGTCCCAACTATGGATGGGAGAGGGGCAAAAAATGTTGCAAGAATTGGTTATGAAAAGCACAAGAAAGCAATGTCATGTTGTGCATGTCAACCTTGGAAAAGAAGAACTAAAATGCCCTCAAGCATGTAAGTAGAAAGCATGGTGCTTTTATTCTTCTTCTTGTTCTGTTATCTCTCTCTTCCATGTCCTTTTGATGAATGCATAAAGACAATGACAAGCTTGGGAGTGAAGGGAGATGGGTGGCCAGCATCCTCACTTGTCACCCATGGAAGAGAAAAAATGAAAAGAGATGGAAGATGAGAGTGAAAGAGAGAGAGAGAGAAGGGGGGAAAGAAATTTATTGGAAAGTGATGGTTGGTGTGCCTCCCTCTCTTCATGCCAAGAAAGTGTCTTTCAGGACAAAGTAGGGTCCTGGTAGGTTTTTTTAGGGGTTAAGGCTGTGACAGTGCATCACTAGTTAGATGTGTGTGTGATCAGCACACACTGAAATGTGATGTCCATTTGGCTGGCTGCATGATCTTGACAAACTGCCTTTGCTCTGGATTTGAAAGGCCATGTTTGTAATGTAGCAAGGGGCACAAGTGCTTTGCCCCCTTTTCTCTTATTTTCATGCCACTCAGCCAGTAGTCCCTCCTTTTTGTTACCCTCTAAGAAAAGCTGAACACCCAAAAGCAACTCATGAGTTCTCAAAAATAGAGAGAGTGATATCTGAATGTGACTACACATGCCAATTGGTGGTTAAGCAGCTGAACTGGAGTCAATGAATGGCCTGCAAGTTTTGATCATGAATCCATCCTAAACTCAAAACAGGAGGTGTTAGTACCATCTCAAGTGCATAAAAAATTGCATCCAACCCCTAGTGCCCTGCATGCAGAGTATGCAACAATGGCATCCAATTGAATGCAATCTGCCACTCAGGCAGTAGAATTGTAGAAAGCTCAAACCAGAAGCTTGCCATTTCAAACCCAGCACTGGCACTTGAACTGCCTCCATCCACACATCTCATGAGTAATGCCATTAACTGCACCAGGTGCTTAAATGCAGGATCTTGCACCCATCAGCTTTTACCTGCCTGCCATTCTGAAGCAACAAGGCATGGCACTTTCCATGGAAATTATTTCACCCTAGGTCTTTTCTGTTCCAAGCAATCCTTTGTATGAGGTGCCAATGCAAGAACAGATCTTGGTCAATAGATAATGCTTGACATATTGGAGCTCCATTTGAATGCATATCCATCATATTTTGCACATACAAGTCCACTGCAGGGATGGGAGATGCAAGTTTCTTCAGTGAGAAAACCTGGTGAGGAGAAGATATCAGAAAACAGTTTCCTGATATCTGTAATCTGTTCTTCCTAGATCCTTCTTGATGCATTGGTAGATCTTGACATCTTGTAGTATAGCATCCAAATGTTTCGAGTGTGCTGCTGATGTAAATGCCAGAGATGTGACGTTATAAGCTTATCTGTGAAACGATTTAAGCTGATAAGCACAGGAGCTAGCTGGAGGATACTGACAACTGCATATACTCCTTAGTGTACAAATAGCAACGATTTCAGATCTGGATTGAATGTCCATAGATTGCAGGCATCTGTACCAGCCATGGAGCATCAATGATTCTGCTTGTGTAAAATATTTAGACAGGTACAGCATCAGTTTTTACAGTAGAGTAAAAACACTGTTCACTTTCAGAGCAAGATTGGTATAGTTAGCACTGTAGATCATAAAAACAATTTCAACCTCATGTTTCATTCTAATTAAATCTGAAAACCCCATTTCCTGGATGAGATCTACTCCTTTTCTCTTTTTTTCACATAAGCACATTTGGTGATCATGGTGTAAAGCCTGCATTTGTGGAGATAGTGGCATCCCTTTGGATGCAAGGCACATCAGCAAAGCCCAGTAGGAAGGTGCTAATGACAATCTTTTATTTACTCCTGATGAACACATCTCACTAACTCATTCATGCTTGCATGCTTTGCCTTGCCCCTAACACTAGGGCAGGCAGGGTGCTCCTCCACTGCAATGTGCTGATAAAAACTATCATATCCCAAGGAGCCCCCACTAATTACCCCCATTTGGCACTTGATGCTCTAAAAAGCTTGTGTTTTTCCCCTCCATTTGATCTAGGGATTTGTGGGTCCCAGTCCCAGATGACATTACAGAGCCACACTTGCCAGCATTTATGCATTCTAATCTCATCTGCAATGCAAACTGAATTTTGACTGGATGACAAGAAGAACAGCATCTCACTTCATATTGGCTGAACTCTGAAGTCACTTGGAAGAAAGCAAGTCTGGCTGCTCTGTTGCTACTACCTAGGAGTAGAATATAGCCGAACAGATTAAGCAGAAACTGAAACGAGATTAAAAAATACAGAAGTGAGACGCAAACAGAAATTGACCGGAGGAGCATGAACTGAGCAACCCCACAAGAAAGTATCATGATTCTCTGTGTGCAAATATTCTCCTTGCCAAGTGGTCCTGGCCTGCAATCTGACACTCTGAAATCCACCACACCACAGTCCACTGGAATAAAGGATGGCCGGGAGTCTGAAGCGCATCGTCGCGTACCAGTAGCACAACAATCTCCCTACAAGAATCCATCCATCGATCGATGCAGCTCGCTCACTGACACATCAGCATGATCCATACATCAAAAGCAGGATTTGTTCTTTCAGAATTGAAATTCCTGCTGAACTTGAACTGTTCTCTACGAAAGAGAGAGCTACAAAACTCTTCCATTTTCTTTTGCGAAATCTGACCATGGCAAATGCAGAGTAAAAGACGAGAGGTGAGCAAGCAGGAGTGGAACAAGAGTGCGATGGGACGGGGACGCGGCGTGCGCTGGGCGCTGTCGCCCGCGGCTGTAGCAAAGCCTGACGGCGACGCACATCTCTGCTGCTGTGGACACGCCGCCCGACGCACGCGTATACCTGTATATACCCCTACACTGATCGATCGAGCTGCAGCACGAGCACAAGCACGACATGTTGTCCTCACTAGTCACTAGCTAGCTCGCTGCCTCACTCCTCCCAAAGCCAAATGGAATCCAATTATCCCAGCAGCAGCAGCAATGCCTGCAGCATCCTCTCCTCTCTCCCCTTCTCTTCTGAACTCTGCCCCCTACATGCACACACACACAAGAACGTGTACAGCACAAGAGAGTGGCAGTAATCACTGATTACTGCTAATTACTACGTAAGCATGGAGTGAAATTTAGGTTGATGTTAGAGAGAGGGAGAGACATGTCATGTCACGTACGACTGTCTGTCTCCCCAGCCTATGCATGGTTGATGTATGATTAATTAAGTTGAAGCGCGCGCGCAACGCAGTAGAAGAGTGGCTACTGCTGCTGCTGCACGCTTAAGCGTAGCCCTAATTATGATGTGATGAGATCAACACGCAAGGATTATTGCTCTACGTACATCGATCGAACAGCTAGCTGGCTAGCTAGCCGGCCATGGCATGCACGCCATGCCCATGCAGCTGGCCAAGGCCTCTCGGATGGAGCTAAGTAGTATGGAGTACAAAAACTTGTTACTGAATGTTGCTGAATACAATACAGTATATATTTTGAATCCTCCAGAATCCAGATGAGTGGTTGCATGTAAATCAATTTGCTGGTGATTAGCTTGCTAGTTGACCCAATCAGGTCAGCAGCAGAAGCGGCAGCGACCTATGCATCGCCGTCCTTGGCCAGCCATTGATGAATCAGGCAGGGGGCAAAAGGAATGGAAGTAATTACAACGACGACTCGGGCCGGCAGGCAGGCAGCTGCAACGAACAGAAGAAAAGCCACAGGCACCATAGCTAGCCTCCTGCCTCCTCCTCCTCCTCCTGTCTCCATCCAAGCTAGATCACGCATGCAGCTAGCTACCTACAGTAGCGGCGTAGCAGACGGCCGGCTAGGTCGTCGTCGTTCGTCGCGCATGCGATGATGCGATGCGATACGAGCAGCGAAGATCCTGCTGCTGCTGCTGCTTGTGCGGTAGGAGTAGTACAGTACGTACGTATGTAGGATCAGTTTCAGACTTTCAGTTGTAAATGGCAAGCAATGCAGGCAGCAGGCATGCACGGTCAGCATATCGGGCTACTGTGCAGGCTTAATTCCGCTGCCGCCTGCAATTAAATCTGCAATTGCTCGTGTAAGTACATACTATGGAGCATCTATCTATGCTAGTACCTCTAGCTTCGTCAGATCGTGGGCAATAACTGGAAAGATCTGTTAATTCTTGCACGACTAGTCCTACTCGATCGATCTAGAGTACATATACAGCAGCTGAGCAGCAGCTAGTAACTAACCATCCCATGGTAGCAGGAGTACGTGTTACTGCTACACTGTTGCACACATCAATGTCCACTGTTGCATGCTCTACTTCTACTGTACATGCAGCTTGTACAAAGTTTTGGACATGGAAATGTTCTACTGTTAATTTATTTATATGCTACTTTTTTAGTTACGTAGTTATAAAGATTATTAGAGATGTGATTATATGAAATTATTTTTAATGATGGATTTATTAAAATCATTTTCATATATATAATCCTAATGTTTTTAATATGTTAATAATTTACGATTATAAGATTTGATTGTATGGACTATAAGACATAAGACATCATCTTTTTGTTTAAGAAAGGTGCAGATGGCTACTCAACTAAGTACTACTGCATGGAATAATAGCATTCTTGTACCATCTCAATTATCAGATCTTCTGTTCGATCCATTATGTTAACTAGTGACATAACTAAAATTAATTTGTGTTGTTAGTTACTATTTGATGTAAATTAATTAGGGATCACGAGTGGCGGGCACATAATTTTAGAGATAAGATACAAAGTTAACAAAACATCATTTTATAAAAAAAATAAGAGTAGAATTAAAATATTATATAATAATTTTTATAAAAAAAAATTAGAGGTACACCACATGTCTCATGTGCCTTCATCCTATGACAAGCTACACACATATATATACCTAAATATTTAAATTGTAAAACCTAATCTTATGGATTTATTTAAATTTTTATAACCAATTAACGCTGATACGAATATAAATATAAAAAACTATCTAAATTTTGTTTTATTTAGATATAAATATACGAGATGGCAACTTTTAAAGACCGGGAAAAAAACAGAAGCAATAGGACAAGGTGTAAGGAGTACGATGATACGGAGTGTACAGTTCAATGTCACGTCAACAGATGGATGCAGGCAACGACATGGATACAGTATTTTCCACAGTGCTGCTGTCATATGCGTCACAGTACACTATCTATCTACACTGTATTCTGCATTACTGCTGTCCTATCGTATAGTACACCTACGTACGCAGCCATGCTCTCGTTTGCTTCTCTACATACTACATATACCAGTCAAAATATGCGGTGCAAACAAAGGTGAAATTTTTAAAACCATAGCAATTTTGTACGCAATGGGTATATTTCTTAGGAAAATTTACTCATATACCATTATAATTTTTTTAAGAATTTAAACAATATCATTGTTAGTGTCTTCTCATGCCAGTAAAAAAATCAAACCATAAAATTTATAATGATATATTTTTAACTTTTTTGTGTTCATGTTGGCTTCGCTAGGATCCTTTCTTTTCTTTTCCCTGAGTATGTCCCGTATGGCACGCGGTTTCACCGGATTATTTATTAGGATTATAGTATCGCATGTGTTTTAAATTCCTAAACATTATATTTTCCCTAAAAAGTATATAAAAATATATTTTCAAGCTCTCCTTTATGCTCAGGTGATTCTTCTCAAATTTTCGATCTACCTCTAGGTTCCATAATATTATAATCTATAATCAGATTTGATACAATATAATACAATAAATCTAAACAGAGTAATTTTATAATATTATAACATAGAACTACTAAATTTTTTTTAATGTAACATAGTATAACAAAATCTCTGGACGTATAAGTAGAAATTTATAAGGTGAAACGAAATGCTACTAAAATAATGGTTGCTTGCATAGGGTAGGGGCTAGGGCTGAAGAGAGGGAGAGAGAAGCAAAGGCGACAGAGGAGATCCCGGCCGAGATCCGCCATCGCCGAGGACGAATCGGGTCGGCCTCCAGCCATTATTATCCCCACGAGGCCGCATCTGAGCCGTCCAGTGCTAACGGCTCGGCCCGATCCTGCGGCTGTCGATCGGTCAACGCAGAGTCCACGCAGGCGTCGTCTCTCTTCCCCGTACGCACGGGGCTCGCCATCAGCAGGTGAGCACTCACTGCTCCTCGGATCTTCTGCGCCATCTGCTGCTTCACCTGCCAGTTTTGTTTTGCCTCTCAAGATCAAGTTCTGATCCTTTTTAATGGAAATTAACATCAAGTTCCGGTTTGATTTGATTTGATTTGATTTGATTTCATACATGGAACAAACAACTCTACTGCAATGCCGTTCTTTGTCCTCTTGACAAAAATTGAGGAGGAAGAAACACCACACAAAAATTAACACCAAGTTTTGGTTTGAATTTTTTGATATCATACATGGAACAAGCAACCCTACTGCAATGCTGTTCTTTATCATCTTGACAAAATTTGAGGAGGAAGAAACACCACACAAAAATTATCATCAAGTTCTGGTTTGAATTTTTTTGATTTGGTTTAATACATGGAACAAAAACTCTGCTACTGCTCTTGCCACTGGTAGGGTCTAATGAAAACCTTAAAAGGTTGTCGGTGGTGACCAGACAATCAGTTACCGACGGTACCAAACTATGTGGTGTTCATCGGCTGGTTTTAGTCGAAAACTGTGATAACCTATGAACAATAACTAGCAGTCATTGCTCGTCTCTACTGTAGCAAGCTGACACTGTTTGGATTTGAAGGGGAGGTGCAAAGGCACAGTGACCATCTCAGTAGGTAGCAATGGCATGGTCGCATGATGCATCTTCGTCTTATTGTACAAACCCTAGAAAAGAAAAGCCATGGTAGAAACGGCTCAATAAAAAGCAGCAAAAGAAGCAATCTTTACATGCGTGCTCTGCATTCTGCACAAACTTATTTCTCGTCCAGTGTTTCAGATGAGCTGCTAGAATTTATCACCAGCATCTGTACATTTCTGCAGGGAAAAAGCTGTAAAATTAGTAGATTTTCAATCCCTTTCATTTTTTTTCTCACGCCCGAACCCCGTACTTTTTGAAAGAAAAGTTAAGTTTGAAATGAGAGGGAAGAATTTCAAAGCACACGAGTACAGATAGGGATGGCACTGAACCTGACCTGAATACCCGATTAGAATGAGTTTGTGTTTAGTTTTGTGCATATGAATTCACCGGCTTGGATACCTGTTAGGATTTGGTGGAACGTCGGTTCACTTTGAAACTTATGAATTTAGCCAATTATGCCTACTTATGCTTCTATAAACTCATGTGTTTTACGTCAGGTTTCATATATCTAATGGACTCGGTTATAAGTTTGATTTGAAACTCGCGCGTGTCGTAGAGGTTTTTAAAGTGTTTTATGGTTTTATTTTACAAATGAGTTTTTGCTGTATATTTTATGCCCATTACCACTCCTAGCTACCGAGGAGGTTGAGCTGAACATAATCCCACCCCTGTATTTTGAGAGGCAGCTCATGTATAAAAGTTAGCACCTAGAATACAACATATTAGAATAAACGCAGTCAAATTTTGAAATCTTAAATTAATAGTAGAGTAAAAAATGTCAGAAAGTGTTATATGAAAATGATATTAGTAGATTTGTTTTTTGTTTTTATCTTGTTATATTCTCAATAACTTTTACAAATATATAGCATAAGACACGGAGGTATGGTTAAGCCGAAAGAGCCACACTTGAAAAGAATAGAAACCATGCTCGAATCGAAAACTAAAAAACATAACCTCACATACTTCTAAAAAGCAGAAACGGTGAGATGTAATTTTTTTTTTGCATCAACGCCTACTGAATGAATAGTTTCTCTCCCTGAGAGAACTTTACACTATTCAAAGCTGCCACTTACCAAAATGAAACCTTTTTGTTTTGGACAGCTGAGCTCTGTTCGAACCTAAAAAAGAGAGAGGGCAGCATGCATCGGAAGTGCAGAAATCTGTTCATAGCAGCATGCAGTTATGCTAAATTTCACTGTCTTCAAGCTTGCTCCTTTTACCTAGCAGAATTCAGAACAGCTCTGAAAAAAGAAGGGAGGAACTCGAGAAGCAAAGAAACCATTCTATAGCTCTCATCTGAAAAATTCTCTCTTTTTTCAGAAGAGATGAGAGAGAAAGTAGGTGTGGTTTCTTGACCTAGGACAGTTTCAACTTATGATTATATATCTGTTTAGAATATAAAAAAACTGATATTTTCTAGTTTTTAGATTTTTAATTTATTCTTAGATTTCTATTAAGTTTTTAAATATACAGTCAAAATATGTAGTATTTGAAAAAGTTTTAGATTCTGTAATAGCCAAGAGGCAAGAGGTGACTGCACTGCAGTGGACAGTGGGACAAGCTAGTGTTAAAACCAGCAGCACAGCACAGCAGGGAGGCTGCCTGTTCCACCACCACCGCCAACTACCACTCCTCCAAGAACCCACCACCAAGCACGCCGGAACGGACGACATGGCGGCAGAGGGAGCACGCGACGGCGCCGTGACCCTCGGGCCATGACTCTATCTGCTCCTCTCTGTTGGGTAGTAGTGACGACAGTAGCGGCGGCGGGATGGCGGCAGCGG
>KE371305.1:0-14571 GCA_000418225.1 Zizania latifolia
GTGTAGCCCCTGAGCCTGGAGTTTTATTAGTAGAATAAACTCCAGGATCCATAATTTTGGCTTAAATCAACGAAATTGTTTGAAGCAGAAATATTAAATTTCTGGGCGATTTTGGGCGATCGTTGGAGTCGAAGGATGTTTAAATTCCCAAGTAATCGGTGAGCAGGCGTCTGTTGGTGCCGGCTGGCATAGTGGAGAGTGTGGGGCCTTCTTGGCGGTTCTAGCGAAAAGGCGTCAGTTGGAGCAGAGTGGAGTAGTAGAGTATGTGGGCCCCCTAGGCGATTCGGCGAAAAGGTGTTAGTTGGAAGAGACCGGTGACTGCTCAAATTAATTGTCGTGTAGAGGCGCGCAAAACCCTAGGTGCTTCGGCGCGCGAATCTTGGTTGGAACGACGTGCATCGGTCCACCTCCCTTGGTCAATCGTCAGATTTGTTTTGGGTGGCAGGATTGAGGCTTCAGGATATGCGGAGCAGTCGTAATGATGGTCGGGATTCACCCTTGCAGCATACCCGAGGCAATCACGACGTAGTGGGAGCTTGAACCATCATGCGACCGGCTATAAATTTGCCCCCGACGCGATCCTTCCGCCGCACGCTATTACTCTTTGCGCCCAAATCTCTATTCATCTTCTTTCTCGCGTCCGAGCCCTTCTCGCTGGCATCTCGATGCCCCAGCCATCACTGCCAGTGCGTGGTGTGCTACCGCAAGGCTCATCGCTTGTTCAACTTGAATCCACTCGCTCCGCCGTGCACCGTCTCAATGGCGAAACCCGACTCCGCCGCCGACCACTCAAAGGAGTGTTCGAGAGCCTACCAGTGTTCGGGTGCCGGCATGATTGCCACACATTCCCAAGTGCATTTCTTTCAATATGTCCGACCCCTCGGATCGGCTGACGCATTTCATGAGTACTCGGGTCAAAGCAGCCCTCTTGTATAATTCCGACCCCACAATGACATACTGCTTGCTCCGTCGAGTGAGACGAATGGCTGAATTTTTGTCTTCAGGAGCTTTGGCGGTGAGGATAAAGTCGATGAGGGGTTGTCTCCAATCATCATCGTCATTAGTAATGATTAAAACGGAAGGAACTTCTTTATTGTCCGAGGGTTGTACCTTGTTAGGTTGGACCGACGGCTTTTAGAGCTCTTGGAGAAAAACACCACTCGGCACTAATGCTCGAGATGATCCCAGCTTGACAAAGAGGTCGGTGGCCGAGTTCTTGTCCCTAGGGACATGATGGAACTCAAGGCCAAAGAAATTGCCTTCTAGTTTTCGGACCTCTTTGTAATATGCATCCATCTTTTCATTGGTGCAGGACTAGTCTGTTGGGGAACAGGGCAGGCTACGCTAGCCAAAAATAAAACTTTTTCTACCCTGTTCAATCCAGGAACCATGCGAGTAATGGGATCATGGAGCGTTACCTCTAGTCGCGAGACGCGCTAGGGCAGTGGAAGAAGAGTTGGAAAAGCGCGTCCTCGATCAACTCCGCCTAGCTCCGTCCAATCGTCGGCGGCGAAGACTATGTAGCCTTGCGATCCTCACGTCGAGATGATCAGCACCGCAATTGCAGCAGTGTCTCTACGGTATCCATGCATACAAGGACGAGATCACCTCACACCAGTATGCTAGTACCACGCACGAGGTTAGGGGAGATGCGGCCACAGTAGGTGAGGCCAAGGGAGAGGTGGCGGCTAGGGTTAGGGTAGGGGCGAAAGCAATAGCTTATTTTCCCTAGCCTCTCCTCTCCTTATATAGAGCCCTCTGATGGGCCTTTAATCAACATTAAAGCCTAACAGATCTAATCTACATGTTCGGCTCGGAAGTTCCGGTCGAGGCTCGGAACTTCCAAAAATAACATTCTGTATCGAATTTATTTTGATCCGAAAGTTCTGGTCCAACCGAAACTTCTAAACCCGGAACTTCCGATCCAACCGGAAGTTCCAGTCCAACCGAAACTTCCGATTCATCCAGAATTCACCTCTAGAGCAGGCCTGGAACTTCCGGTCCAACCGAAACTTCCGATTCATCCAAAACTCGCTACCAGAGCGTACCCGGAACTTCCAGTCCAACCAAAACTTCCAGTTCATCCAGAACTTGCTACCAGAGTGAGCCTAGAAGTTTCGGTCCAACCAGAACTTTTGGTTCCTATAGAACTTGTCTCTAGGGCATATTTCCATCAATCTCCCACTTGCACTAGAGTCAATAGTTGCAAGCTTCAAATCCCATTCCCTTAAGCGTGTGACCCAATAGGTTCATATGTAAACGGCCGCTACCCAGAAACCTTTTCTGGATCGCAAGTCAATAGCGGTACCTAGCAGTACATACCGACCCCCGAATGCATACAAAAGATTATATCAACTGAACCTTGATATACTCATACACCAATACCTTTACCACACGAATCAGTTAAGCTCAAGGCAAGATTCATGTCACCTTTGTGATAGCTCGATACTTCACTCGATTAAATAGTGGATTAATCATGATTAACTCTTTAATCATAGTGGCATGGTCATGCACTTTCCCAATCCAACTATCTCGAGAGGCTCAGAGATGTCTCTCCCATTATTTAGGAGGGATAAATTTTATCTTGATCACTCACATTTCATGACATGTTTCATAACATACCAAAAAGCAACCTTTATAACTACCCAGTTACAGAATAGCGTTTGGAAGCTCCTAAGTGTGTTACTACACATTCTAGAATCAATGACGATCCTAGGTCAAAGGATTCAGCAGGTACACCATTTGAGATGACAACTGATGGCACATCAAGAATAACAATCCTAGTAGTATCTCAAGGTAGGTCTATCCAACACCATGTTCTCTAACATGTGTTCACATTACCGATTTGATATCTCTATATCCATGATCCATAAAACATGATCATCAATCAGACAAATGTGCTAATCTATAAATCATCACTGTCCCACATGATGATATGAGATTAGGGATCATTTAGAATAACATCATTATAAAACAAAGAGTCTCACAAACAAGTCACCTACTTGCTGATCAATGTAAATGATGATTATTCAAGGAACATGATAATCAATTATCCAAAATACATCAGCATAGACAAGACTCCTCTCACATACACTAGACTCTATCACGCAAGTATCTAATACCCATAGAGCTCAAGTGTGCCTCATGCTTGGGCTGCGAGAGAAGTTTCGTTAACGGATCGGCAATGTTTGAATCCGTGTGCACCTTGCATATCTTTACATCACCTCTATCTATAATTTCTCGGATGAGTTGATAGCGCCGCAGTATGTGCTTGGACTTCTGGTGTGACCTAGGCTCCTTGGCTTGCGCAATGGCACTACTATTATCACAATAGAGGTCCACTGGATTGGACGCACTAGGGACAACACCCAACTCAGAAACAAATTTTCTGATTCAAACAGCCTCTTTCGTAGCTTCAGAAGCTGCTATGTACTCAGCCTCCGTTGTTGAATCTAGAACCGTTTCTTGCTTGGAACTTTTTCAACTCACTACGCCTCCATTAAGGCTAAACACAAATCTAGATTACGATCTCGAATCGTCCTTGTCGGTTTGAAAGCTAGTGTCGGTGTAACCATTTACAACAAGCTCCTCCGCACCTCCGTAGACTAGGAACATATCCTTAGTTCTTCTCAAGTACTTGAGGATACTCTTTACTATTGTCCAGTGACTTTCATCTAAGTTAGATTGGTATCTGCTCGTAGCACTTAGAGCATAGGAGACATCTGGGCGTGTACAAAGCATGGCATACATGATAGACCCGATTGTGGAAGCATACGGGATCACACTCATCTTCTCTTGTTCATCAGGTGTCAAAGAACACTGACTCTTGCTGAGAGTAATACCATGTGACATTGGCAAGAAACCTTTCTTAGAATCCTGCATATTGAACCGTTTCAATACCTTGTCAATGTGCGTGCTTTGGCTTAATCCAATTAGTCTTCTCGATCTATCTCTATAGATCTTTATACCCAATATGTATGCTGCCTCTCTAAGATCTTTCATTGAGAAACTTTTTCACAACGAAGATTTAAAAGCATCGAGCATTGGAATATCATTTCTGATTAACAATATGTCATCTACATATAAGACCAGAAATACAAGTGCGCTCCCACTAGCCTTTTTGTAAACACAAGGCTCTTTTTCATTCTTGATGAAACTAAACCCTTTGATCACTTCATCAAAACGAAGATTCTAACTCTGAGATGCTTGCTTTAGCCCATAACTGAACTTTTGAATCTTGCAGATTTTCCCAGCATTTTTTCGGATCGACAAAACCTTTAGGCTGTGTCATGTACACATCCTCGCTTAGGTTTCTATTAAGGAAAGCTGTTTTGACATCCATTTGCCATATCTCATAGTCATAATATGCGGCAATTGCTAGGATGATCCGAATAGACTTTAGCATTACGATGGGCGAAAACGTTTCATCATAATCAATACCTTGAATTTGCCTGAAACCTTTCACCACCAATCATACTTTATGGATGTGAATATTTCCATCAACGTTTATCCTTTTCTTAAAAATTCATTTACACTCGATAGTTTTAACACTATCAGGTGGATCGACCAAGTTCTAAATTTTATTTTCTCGTATGGATTCTAACTCGGATCTTATTGCTCCAAGCCATTTCTTAGAGTCTGGTCCCATCACTGCTTCTGAGTAGGTCTTAGGTTCATCATTGTCCAACAATGATATGCCGTGCTGCCCCGTGGTTAGAAACATAAACTGCTCGGGTGCACGACTAACCCTTTTTGATCGACGTGGGGCTAGTGTCTCGACAACAGGTTCTACAACATCTTGCATATCGAGTTGTGGTTCAATAGGAGCTGAAACACTTTCGAGTGGTTCCCGAACTTCTTCGAGTCGCACCATGCTGCCACTAACTCCTTTCGAGAGAAACTCTTTCTCAAGAAAGACACCATTCCGGGCGATAAACACTTTGCATTCTTCCTGGTTATAGAAATAATATCTATTGGTCGCCCTAGGATACCCCACAAAGAAGCATTTATTAGATTTGGGAGTGAGTTTATCAGACGTCAAACGGTTTACATAGGCCTCACAACCCCATATCTTTAGAAAAAACAACCCAGGACGCTTTCCTGTCCATATCTCATATGGTGTCCTCTCTACAAATTTAAATGGAACCCTGTTCAATGTGAAAGCAGCAATTTCTAGAACGTATCCCCAGAAGGACAATGGAAGATCAGATTGACTCATCATTGACCGAACCACGTCTAACAAAGTTTGGTTCCTCCGCTCGGACACCCCATTCCATTGAGGCGTGCCCGGTGGAGTCAACTATGGAACAATTCCACATTGCTTTAGATTATCATTAAACGCATGGCTCAAATATTCACCTCCACGATCCGATCGCATAAATTTAATTGTCTTGCCTATATGATTTTTTACTTCATTCTGGAACTCCTTGAAATTTTCAAAGTATTCCGACTTATGCCTCATTAAGTAGATGTAACCAAATCTACTAAAGTCATCGGTAAAAGTAATGAAGTACTAAAAACCACATCTGGCTGTGGAACTCATGGGTTCACAAACATCTATATGTACAAGGGCCAACAATTCATTTGCCCTCTCACTTTGACCAGTGAAAGACGTCTTGGTCATTTTGTCAAGTAAACAAGACTCACATGTGTCAAATGATTTGAAATCAAATGACTCTAGAAGCCCATCTTTATGGAGCTTCTACATACGCTTCTCATTTATATGACCTAAACAATAATGCCAAATAAAAGTGGGATTCAAATCATTAAGCCGAGGTTTCTTCGTATTATTGTTATAAACATGTGTATCCTCAAGATTCAGAATATATAATCCATTCATCAATGGATAAGTAACATAGAGCATACCATTTAAAAATATCGAACAACACTTGTTCTTTATTATGAATTCATAACCATCTTCCTCCAAACATTAAGAGATAATGTTTCTGCCCAAGGCAAGAATGTAATAACAATTATTCAATTCTAAAACTAATCTTGAGAGTAGCGATAAAGAACAAACGTCGATGGCCAACGTAGCAACTCTTGCACCATTGCTGACGTGGATATCTAACTCACCTCTTGTACACTTCCTTGTCTTATTCAGTACCTGCAACGATTTACAAGTATGAATGATTGATTCGGTATCAAATACCCATGAATTATTTGGACGAGTAGTAAGATTAATTTGAATAACATTTATATCTAAAGTGGAAGTCTTACTTCCCTTCTTTTTTTTGAGTTCTTCTACGTACAACTTACAGTTCCTCTGCCAATGACCAATCTTATGGTAGTGGTGGCAAGTGTCAGAAGTAGCAGGACCAACCTTAGACTTTCCAATAGGTTTAGGCTTAGAGCTCAATATCTCATCTAAAGCTTTAGCCTTGCCCTTGTGTTTTCTCTTCTTGCTATCCTTCTGAACCATCATCATATGATTAGAGCTTTTTTAATGCTTTTCTCAGCAGTCTTTAGCATCCCATGCAATTCAGCCATGCTGTTCATATGAAAGTTCAAAATGAACGGCCCGAAGCTCGCAGGGAGCGACTGGAGAATCACATCCGTAACCAACTCTTGGCCAAGGGGAAAACCAAGTTTTTCTAGGCTCTCAATATAACCAATCATCTTGATCACAAGAGGACTGACTGGACTGCCTTCTGCCAACCTGCACACAAACAAGCACTTTGAGGTGTTGTACCTCTCGGCCCGAGCTTAGTTCTCAAACATGCATTTGAGTCCCACGATCATATCGTAGGCATCCCTGTTCTCATATTGCTTCTAAAGCTCAGAGGACATGCATGCAAGCATGAGATAGCTAACATCAATTGAATCGTTGGCGTGCTTCTCATAAGACCTACGATCCGTGGCAGATGCATTATCAGCTGGTTTATCAGGATGGTGCTCCTCTAGAACATATTCCTTTTTTCTCTCGTTTGAGAACAATTCTCAAGTTTCTATGCCAATCAATAAAGTTTATTCCAGAAAGCTTTTCTTTTTCAAGAATCGATCACAAATTAAAACTGGAAGTGTTACTAGCAGTAGGTACCAAGATCTACAACAAAAAATGCAAGTTTTAGCACTATGCTATGTGAATCTTCTATCAAATAAAAGATGCTCCACTACATGATATACAGTCGTTTTCCCTCTTACGACATGTAGTGGGACAAGATCCATATTTAACTAACTTCTAGTAAGCTTTGTCATCACTGCTAGAAAATTAGTAATATAGGTAAGCAACACTTTGCTAATCACATCCCTATGTGACTCTTGTTCGTTGGGGTAGCATTCAATGCCTCAGCGCCTAACTCCATGCCCCAAAGCCCAAAACCGTTTCAATAGCTTTGTTAAGCAAACTAATACTATGCTTGTGGATATCCGACATTTACCCTAACTGGTTAAGCTAAAAGATGGTACCCTCCTTTGGCAGACCTACCATGCAATGATCAAAAACCTTCGTAGGTGCAGCTATTGGAAAGGGCATTAAAGGCTCTTAATTTTCTGAGGGAAACTATTCTAACATGGTAACGATGCCTATCGCATACAAAACATAAAAGAATAGTATGACAGGAACATAAATAAATATCATAGGCAATCATATTAACTGTGACATAGTATGGCCCTTCTCACATAGTAATCTCCATCTCCACGGTTCCTGTCCTTCGGGTCATCACGCTTCAAGCCTCCACGATCTTGTATGAGTCTATTACATCTAATAGCACTATACAAATTACATGAGAATAAGCATCACATGTCGATACGTAGGTCGTACAACAATAGAACAGCCTTGGGTTGTAATTACCCATAACACGCAGGCCATGAAAATTACATGCGAGCATCATATACATCACAAGGCCATACCAGTCACAACATTCTCTGCAAAAACAAGTTAGGCGTCGAATCTATGCGTGACTGAAAAGTGGATCCGGAACTTCCGGCTCAAGGCCCGGAACTTCCAGAATCACCCTTCTGCATCGAATTTATTTTGGCTCGGAACTTCTGGCTCGAGACCCGAAACTTCCGAAAATGACTTTCTGTATGAAATTTATTTCCGCTCGAAACTTCCGGTCTAACCGAAACATTCGAACCCAGAACTTTCGAAAATGACATTTTGTATCGGGATTATTTCAGCCCAGAAGTTCTTGCTGGAGCCCAAAACTTCTGAAAATCCAACGCATGAACAATAGATTTAATCTATTTCCACCACATATCACCAATATATGTATGATCCAGATCGAACACTATGCACGTAGGCTCTGATACCACTGTTAGGGAACGGGCTTGGCTACGCTAGCCAAAAACAAAACTTTTTCTACCCTGTTCAACCCAGGAACTATGCGAGTAATGGGATCATAGATCGTTACCTCTAGCCGTGAGACACGGTAGGGCAGCGGAAGAAGAGTTGGAGAAGCGCGTCCTTGATCAACTTTGCCCAGCTCCATCCAATCGTCGGCGGCGAAGATGATGTAGCCTTATGATCCTCACATTGAGATGATCAGCACCGCAATTGCAGCAGCACCTCTATTGTATCCAGATGTACAGAGACAGGATCACATCAACTGGTATGCTAATACCACTCGTGAGGTTAGGGAAGATGCGGCCATAGCAGGTGAGGCCAGGGGAGAGGTGGCGGCTAGGGTTAGGGTAGGGGCGAAAGCAATAGCTTATTTCCCCTAGCCTCTCCTCTCCTTATATAGAGCCCTCTGATGGGCCTTTAATCAACATTAAAGCCCAACAAATCTAATCTGCATGTTTGGCCCGGAAGTTCCGGCTGTGACCCAAAACTTCTGAAAGTAACGTTCTGTATCGAATTTATTTCGATCCAGAAGTTCCGGTCCAACCGGAACTTCTGCACCCAGAACTTCCGATCCAACCGGAACTTCTGAAAATAATATTCTGTTTCGAATTTATTTTTGCCCGGAAGTTCTGGTCCAATCGGAACTTCTGATTCGTCCAGAATTCGCCTCTAGAGCAGGCTCGAAACTTTCGATCCAACCAGAACTTCTGATTCATCCAGAACTCGCTGCCAGAGCGTGTCCGAAACTTCCAGTTCATCCAGAACTTGCTACCAGAGCGGACCCAGAAGTTCTGGTCCAACCAGAATTTCTGATTCCTTCAGAACTTGTCTCTAGAGCATATTTCTATCACAGTCTTTATTTACTTGACTAATAACAACTTGGAATCTCTGTAAACCACTAAGCGCTTGATCCCAAGGGAGATGGCAATTCGTAAGCCATTGATGAGTGCTTCATACTCGGCTGCATTATTGGATGCCATAAACAATATCTAAAGAACATATTTCAGTCTTTTACCTTGGGGAGAAATCAAGATAATCCCAGCGCATGCTCTATCAATGCAAAGGGAGCCGTCAAAATACATGACCCAATGCTCCTGGGTATCGACGGTTAGCAGAAGTTGAATTTCCGTCCATTCGGCGATGAAATCGACAAGGGCTTGAGACTTGATGGCCATTTGGGGCTTGAAATCAAGGGTATACTCACCCAGCTCGATAGCCCATTTAACAATCCGACCGGTTGTGTCTCGATTCCGAAGGATGCCGCCTAGCGGATACTCGGTGATGACGGTCACCGAGTGTGCTTAGAAATAATGCTTGAGCTTTTGGACGGTGATGAGGACGGTGTATAATAGTTTTTAGACCTGAGGGTATCGGATTTTAGATGGTCCGAGTACGTCAGATATAAAGTATACCGGTCATTGGACTGGGTAGGCGTGGCCCTCCTGTGGGCACTTGGTGATCATGGTGATGCTGACCACGTGGGTCGTGGTGGAGATGTAGAGGAGTAACGTCTCTCCAGGGGTCGGCGAACTAGAACTGGCGGTGAGGAGAGGAATTTTTTGAGGTCGACGAACGCCTGATCGACCTCCGAAGTCCATGTAAAATTACCCTCTTTCTTCAGAAGCTTGAAGAACGGCATCCCCCGTTCGCCGGGTAGGGAGATGAAGCGTCCGAGTGCAGTCATGCAACCCGTGAGGCGTTGAATGTTTTTGACATTAATTGGCTTGGCCATATTTATAATTGTTGAAATCTTGTTGGGGTTGGCTTCAATTCCCCGACTGCTGACAATAAAACCAAGTAGCTTCCCGGTCGAGACCCCGAACATACATTTCTCAGGGTTGAGGCGCCATCTGAACTTACAGATGTTGTCAATAGTCTCTTGGATGTCGGAAATAAGATCTTTAGAGCGCCTGGATTTGATGATGACATCATCTACATAAGCCTCCACATTGCGCCCAATTTGGTTGGCAAGGCAACGTTGAATGGCTCGCTGATATGTAGCTCTGGTGTTCTTGAGTTCAAAGGGCATTGACGTATAGCAGTAGGCACCGAATAGAGTGATGAAGGATGTCTTCTCTTGGTCTTCCTCCTTTAGACTGATCTGATGATATCTCGAATAGCAATCCAGGAAACAAAGAAGGGAACTGCCGACAGTAGAGTCGACCACTTGGTCGATGCGCGGTAGTGGGAAAAGATCTTTTGGGCATCGCTTGTTGAGATCTGTATAGTCAGTGCACATTCTCCATTTCCCATTTTTCTTTTTTATAAGGACAGGGTTCGCAACCTAGTCGGGATGATAAATCTCTTTTATGAACCCAGCCGCTAATAGGCGGGTAACTTCTTCTTTGATGGCTTCTTTGTGATCTTGGGCGAAGTGGCACATCTTTTGCTTGACCGGCTTAGCTGTCGAAAGGACATGGAGTTCATGCTCGATCAACTCCCTTGGTACGCGCCGGGCATATCGAAGGGGTGCCAAGCGAATATATCGATGTTGACGCGTAGGAAACTGACGAGCGCACTTTCCTATTTAGGATCTAGCGTAGTACCGATCAGCGCCATCTTGGAGGGGTAGGAGTCCGAGAGCTGAATACTTTTATACTCAGCTGGCGAGGGCGCTAAGCCCGAAGTTGACGATGTGGTGGTCGAGATCTCCATGTCGTGGGTCGGTGGGGTCTTGGCTGCTTGGACGGTCTCCTCCATCCGCACAGAGATGTCAAGCGCCTCTCCCAAGGTAAGGCTATCCTGCTCACACGCGTGAGAGGTGGCGACATCCTCCTTCACTGAAAAGGCCCCCTCTGGCCCAGGGATCTTGAGAACCAGGTACGTGTAGTGGGGTATCACCATAAACTTGGCGAGGGACAGATGTTCGAGCAAAGCGTGGTAGGTAGTATCAAAGTCAGCGACGTAGAATTTGACGTGCTCGGTCCTATAGTTGTCTTGAGTGTCGAACGTCACCGGCAGGGTGAGCATGCCGAGAGATATCGAAGCCTTCCCTAGGACAATCCCATAAAAAGGCATGTCCGTCTTCTACAGTGCCTGTTGGGTTATGAGGAGGCTACGCTAGAGCTTAATTTCAAAAATTTATCCCGTTAGCCCAGGAACCATGCGTGCAATGGGATCAAGGATCGTTATCTTAAGCCTCGAGACGCTCTCGGACAGCAGAAGTAGAGTCGATAAAGCGCGTCCTTGAGCTGTTCCTCCAGGCTCCGTTCATTCGTCGATGATCCGGTGATGAAAACGACGCAATCCTACAATTCGACGATCTCCAAGGGAAGAAGACGAGCACCACTATTGGAGTAGTGTCTCCACGGTATCCACACGTCTGGGGATAGGATTACCTCACGTCGATGTGCTAGCACCACTCGCGAGGTCCGAAGAGAGATCAATCACAACACTTGCAATCGAGGACAGAAGAGAGGTGGCGGCTAGAGTTCTCAACCAGGAGCAACAACAGCAGTGGCAACAACAACCTTTCGTGCTAGCCCCTCCTCTCTTTATATAGTGCCCTGTCACGGGCCTTTAATCAGTATTAAAGCCCAATAGATCTAATCTGTTCACTTGGACCGGAACTTCCGGTTCTAACCGAAACTTCCAAAAATAACCTTCTGTATCGAATTTATTTCGATCTAGAACTTCCGTCTCCTCTAGAAACCCAAACTAGGGCTAACCCGGAACTTCTGGTCTAACCGGAACTTCCAGATGCTCCAGAACCCGGAACTTTTGGCCCTCAGCCAGAACTTCCGGTTCCCCCAGAATTCTCTTGGGCACAACTCCATCAATCTCCCACTTGCACAAGAGCCAATTCTTACAAGCTTTAAAATCTAATCGCCATAAGTGTGCGACCCGATAGGTCATAGGCAAACGGCCGCTACCCGGAAACCCTTTCCGAATCGCCGATCAATAGCGGTACCTAGCAGCACATATTAACCCCCAAAAGCATACAAAGTCAAAATCATACTTTCTGAACCTTGATATACTCACACATCAATCCCTTTACCTCACGACATCAGTCAAGCTCAAGGCGAGATTCATGCCACCCTTGTTGATAGCTCAACACTTCACTCGATCAAGTAGTGGATTCAATCATGATCAACTCTTTGATCATAGTAGCATGGCCATGCACTTTCCAATCCGACTACCTCGAGGGGCCTAGAGATGTCTCTCCTGTTATGTAGGAGGGGTAAATTCCATCTTAACCGCTCACATCCCACGACATGTTTTGTGACACACCCGAAAGCAACCTTTATAACTACCCTGTTACGGAATAGCATTTGGAAGCCCCTATGTGTGCTACTACACAATCTGGAATCAATGACGATCTCAAGTCTAAGGATTCTACAGGTACACCATTTGAGATGACAACTGATGGCACTTTTTAAATAACAATATCAGCAGTATCTTAAGGTGGGTCTATCTAACTCCATATTCACCAACATGAGTCCATATCACTGATTTGACATCTCTATGTCTATGATCTGTGAAACATGATCATCAATCAGACAGATGTGCTAATCTATAAATCATCACTGTCCCACATGACGATATGAGATTAGGGATCATTTAGAATAACATCGTAATACAAAGAGTCTCACAAACAAGTCATCAACTTGCTGATCAATGTAAATGATATTTATTTAAGGAATAAGATAACTAATTATCTAAATGTACATCAGCATAGACAATACACTTTCTCTCACATACACTGGACTCACTCACGCAAGTATCTAATACCCATAGAGCTCAAGTGCGCCTCATGTCTGGGCTGTGAGAGAGGCTTTGTCAACGGATCGTCTATGTTCAAATCCGTGTGCACCTTGTATATCTTCACATCACCTCTATCTATAATCTCACGAATCAGGTGATAACACCATAGTATGTGCTTGGACTTCTAGTGCGACCTAGGCTTCTTAGCTTGCGCAATGGCACCACTATTATCACAATAGAGGTCCACTGAACTTGACGCACTAGGGACAACACCTAGCTTAGAAACAACATTTCTGATCCAAACTGCCTCCTTCGCAACTTCCGAAGCTACAATATACTCGGTCTCAGTTGTTGAATCTATAACAGTTTCTTGCTTGGAACTCTTCCAACTCACTGCGCCTCCATTGAGGTAGAACATAAATCTAGACTGCGATCACGAATCGTCCTTGTCAGTTTGGAAACTAGCATCGGTATAACCAATTACAACGAGCTCCTCCTCACCTCCATAGACTAGGAACATATCCTCAGTTCTTCTCAAGTACTTAAGGATACTCTTTACTACCGCCCAGTGACTTTCACTAGGGTTTGACTGATATCTGCTCGTAACACGTAGGTCATAAGAAACATCTGGGCGTGTACACAACATGGCATACATGATGGATCCTATTGCGGAGGCGTACGGGATCGCACTCATCTTCTCCAGCTTATCAGGTGTCGAAGGACACTGACTCTTGCTGAGAGAAATACCATGTGACATTGGTAGAAAACCTTTCTTGAAATTCTGCATATTGAATCGTTTCAATACCTTATCAACGTACATACTTTGGCTTAATCCAATTAGCCTTTTCGATCTATCTCTATAGATCTTTATGCCCAAAATGTATGCTGCCTCTTCAAGATCTATTATCGAGAAATTTTTTCTCAAAGAAGTCTTGACTGCATCTAGCATAGGAATATCATTTTTGATCAATAATATGTCATCTATATATAAGACCAGAAACACAAGTGAGCTCCCACTAGCCTTCTTTTAAACACAAGTCTCTTCTTCATTCTTGATGAAGCCAAACCCTTTGACTACCTCATCAAAACGAATATTCTAACTCCGAGAAGCCTGCTTCAGCCTATAAATGGACCTTTACAGCTTGCATACTTTTTCAGCATTCTCTGGATCATCAAGACCTTCAGGCTGTGTCATGTACACATTCTCACTTAGTTTTCCATTAAGGAAATCCGTCTTGACATCCATTTGCCATATCTCATAGTCATAAAATATAGCAATTGCTAGGATGATCCGAATAGACTTTAGCATAGCGACGAGCGAAAACGTTTTATCGTAATCAACATCTTGAATCTACCTAAAACTTTTCGCCACCAATCGTGCTTTATAGATGTGAATATTTTCATCAACGTCTATCTTTTTTTAAAAATTCATTTACACTCAATAGTTTTTACACCATCAGGTGGATCGACCAAGTTCCAAACTTGATTCTCTCGCATGGATTCTAACTCGGATCTTATGGCTCCAAGCCATTTCTCAGAGTCTGGTCCCATCACCGCTTTCGAATAGGTCTTAGGTTCAT
>KE371305.1:27928-43219 GCA_000418225.1 Zizania latifolia
AGCGCCAGGCAGGCCGCAGTGGGCTGGCTGCTGGCAGGCCTCAGGGAACAGGCCGCTGGCAGCCTGGCAGGCCAGCGCAGCCCAACACAGCCCCACAGGCAGGGACTCACGCAGCAGGCCGGTTCTAGGTTTAAACTCTTAGGTGTTCGGTTTTTTTCGGTTTTTCACTAGTAAAAACCGAACCGTAAACCGAACACCGAAATTTCTCAGAATAGAAACCGAAATTTTTATAAAAAACCGAAATTGACTGTTTTTTTGGTTCGGTTCGGTTTTCGGTTATTTTGTGCCCACCCCTACAAATTACCAAAAAATCAGAACGGTAAAAGGAGGCCGCGTCCCCGCAAGGCGAGGAGCCGGATTTCGGCGGACCATTCACGCAGACGCCGCGTGCCCGCGAAGCCTGAGCCCGAGCCTGGCCAGGCGAGGCGAGGTGAGCTAGGGTGCGCGTGTGGAGCTCTCTTTCTCTCCTATACTCATAGCTTAGTGGGATGGAGACAACCCCACTATATAAGTTGATCATCTTCTACCTATACTAGCAATATGGGACTAAAGATTTTTACCATCCTTTTACATGGCATGGGTCTTTGAGATTTATTAGGAATTTCTGAAATAAGTTCATGGGCCTAGCTCAAAAATTCCAGCAATCCCCCACCAGATCTCAAAATCCTATTTAGAGATTTGCCTGTTTCTCACTGCTGTTTGATATACTAGCGTTTCAGCGAGGATTGTTAAGTTGAACACTCGTCTAGAGCTCTAAGCTACACTCATTCACAACTTGAACAATGGACTATGTCTTGAATTGCAAGTTTTGTGCGAACGAGTTTCACTCAAAGTCAAACTAGTACCTGGCTGCCAGTAGCCTACTCCGCGGGTGGAGCATATGCGTCGTACTCCCTGGTCTCATAATGAGCTTATTAGAGATCACCCAAGTCTCGTAGACTGCGACGTTAAACAGTCGGGCTCATATAGGTGTATTCTTTCAAAAATGCTCTGTAGGATAGCATTTTTATTAATTAAACCTAACAGAATACATTAAGCATAAAGCCAACCTGTCTTATAGTATCTAAGAGTATTGCATCTTCACTTAGAGAGGGTTAAGGGTTAGTAATTACTCTCCTTAGTTAACCAATAACTTGTTTTTCCTAGGCCCTAATTCACGGGATCTCCGATCACATAGGTTGGGTTACCACTATGGCAACTTATACGAGTCTCACACCCATCTCCCTCGATGTATTTTCTATCACATTTCGTGATAGCCCTTTTGTAAAGGGATTTGCCAGGTTTTTGTCTGTTTGAATATAAGTCGCACTTATTACTTCGGAGTTTCTCAACTTCCTGATAAACTTCAATCGTCTTTTAACGTGTCTTGATGAATTCGTATTATCCTTAGCACTGTTCACTTTCACTATCACAGTTTGATTGTCACAGTTTATAAGAATAGCCGACATTGGTTTTTCAACCATAGGCAAGTTCATCAATAGTTCACGCAGTCACTCTGTCTCTGCAGTTGCTGTGTCTAGAGTAGTGAGTTCTGCTTCCATGGTTGACCTCGTTAAAATGGTCTGTTTGCAAGACCTCCATGATATTACACCATCCTCAAGGGTAAAAACATACCCCGTCGTGGCATAAAGCTTATTAGCATCAGATATCCAGTTCGAATCACTATATCCCTCAAGTACAGCGGGGTGTCCAGAATAGTGAATCCCATAACTCATAATACTTACCAAGTAGCGCATAACCTTTTCAAGTGCATGTCAGTGATCACTACCCCGGTTAGACATGAATCTGCTCAACTTGCTCATAGCAAATGATATGTCGGGTCTTGTTGCGCTAGCTAGGTACATGAGTGAACCGATTATCTGAGAGTATCTCAGTTGGTCTTTGGCAATTTTCTTGTTCTTTCGAAGTATTACACTAGGATCATAAGGTGTTGGAGAAGGCTTGCTGTCTTTATAGCCGAAACGGCTTAAGACCTTCTCCTCTTAATGAGATTGCGACAGTGTAATCCCATTCTCGCCCTTAATCAATTTGATGTTGAGAATAACATTAGCTTCCAGATTTTTCAATTCAAAGCTCTTTGATAGAAAAGATTTGACTTTATTGATCACATCAATGCTTATGCCAAAAATCAGTATGTCATCGACATACAAACATAATATAACTCTTTCGCCCCTACCATGTCGATAGTACACACATCTATCGGCCTCATTTATGACAAAGCCTGCAGAAGTTAAAGTTCTGTCGAATTTATCATGTTATTGCTTAGGTGCTTGTTTCAGGTCATATAAAGACTTTAATAATTTACACACCTTGCTCTCTTGACCCTTCATTATAAACCCATCAGGCTGATCCATGTAGATCTCCTCATCCAACTCTCCATTTAGGAAAACTGTTTTTACGCCCATTTGGTGAAAGATAAGACCATATGAAGCAGCCAGGGAAAGTAATGCTCTGATAGTAGTCAGTCTAGCGACAGGTGAATAAGTATCGAAAAAGTCTTAACCTTCTTTCTGTGTGTAATCTTTGGCCACAAGCCGAGCCTTGTACTTCTCAATAGTACCATCAGGCCTAAGCTTCTTCTTGAACACCCACTTACAGCTCATAGGTTTACAACCATAGGGTCGTTCAGTTAGCTCCCACGTACCATTGAATAGAATTGAGTCTATCTCATTATGGGCAGCTTCTTTCCAATCATCTGCATCCGGAGATGTATATGCCTCAGCAATGATAGGAGTGTCATTCACAAGGTACATAGTGAAATCATCACCAAAGGATTTTGTAACCCTTTGTCTCTTACTCCAATGTGCTTCACTGTCATCCTCAAGGATTTCCTCAAACTGATTATGTTGTTCAGAAGACTCAAAATTAACAGGTGTATCAGGTTCAGGAATTATCTCAGCAAAAATCTAGCAGTGTTATACATATCTTTCATAGGAAATATATTCTCAAAAAATGTTGCATCACGAGATTCTAAAATAGTATCAACATGCATATCAGGCACCTCAGATTTTACTACCAAAAATTTATACGCCATGCTCCTCTGAGTATAGCCTAGAAAGACATAATTCACTGTCTTAGGTCCTAACTTGTGTTTCTTCACGATTGGGACGTTGACTTTCGCCAAACACCCCCAAGTGCGCAAGTAAAAAAGTGATAGTTTTCTCCCAATCCATCTTATATGGAGTTTGTTTTTTATTCTTGTTCGGAATTCTATTCAGGACGTGATATGCAGTTAATAGAGCCTCCCCCACCATGCCTTTGATAAACCGGTAGTAGCTAATATAGTGTTAACCAAGTTAGTTAGCGTGCGGTTTTTCCTCTCGACAACCCTGTTTGATTCGGGCGAATAGGGAGGTGTCCTCTCATGAATAATACCATGTTCCTCACAGAATTCATCAAATATTTTGGAAAAATATTCATCACCACGATCTAATCTTAGACGTTTGATCTTTCTCTCTATTTGATTTTTAACTTCGGCTTTATAGATTTTTAATTAATCTAATGCCTCATCCTTAGTTCGCAACAGATAAACATAACAAAATCTAGACGCATCATCAATCAATATCATGAAGTATCTCTTTTCACCCTTTGTCAACACACTATTCATCTCGCAAAGATCAGAATATATGAGTTCTAGAGGTGCTAAGTTTCTCTTCTCAGCTGTCTTGTGAGGCTTTTGAGGTTGCTTTTGATTGCACACAACTATGACACTTAGAACCTTTGGCAATGGTGAAATTTAGAATTAAACACATGCTGGAAAGTCGAGACATCAAACCAAAATTAACGTGACATAAACGTGAATGTCAAATACTCGCATCATCATTAATATTGCCACAAATATAGTTCATTGACTTATTACTAAAATCTGAAAGGGAAAAGCGGAACAGGCCTCCGCAATCATAACCTTTACCAATGAATTGTCCATGTTTCGACAAGACTAATTTATTGGACTCTAAAACTACCTTAAACCCGTCCTTACACAGAACGGAACCGCTAACAAGATTCTTGTTGATAGTAGGGACATGCTGCACGTTCCTCAGCTGTACGATCTTTCTCGAAGTAAACTTTAGATCTACCATGTCAACACCATGAACAGAAGCATATGACCATTCCTCATTAGGACGGAAGAATCCTGGATAGCCTGATAAGAAGAAAACATAGATATATCAGCATATACATGAACATTGGCACCCGTATCGAAACACCAGCTAATAGTTTGATAGACTGAAAGAACAATAGGTAGATTATCGTACCCATCCTCAGTATTGCCCATGGTCACCGTGTTGACATTCTTTGCCCTTTACCCTTTGCGGTCTGCATGATCTGGACAGTCCTTGGAGAAATATTCCAGTTCACCGTAAGTGAAGCAATTCAACTTGGCTTTATTTTTCTTCTTAAAGGTAGTGGTCTTCATAACTTTGGTAGGCTTATTTTTCCCTTTGCTCTTGCTGTATGGGGACTTTTGCACCATGTTGGCGCTAGTCTAGCCCTCGCCTTCTTTCTCAAAAGCATCCTTTGCCCGAGCTTTCTCTTCAACATCGAGAGACGCTATTAGGTTTTCAACTGATATCTCCCGTCTCTGATGTTTCAAAGTAGTGGCAAAGTTCCTCCATGAAGAAGGTAACTTTGCGATTATGCAACCAGCCACAAACTTGTCAGGTAGAGGACACTTAATGAGGTCAAGCTCCTTGACAATGCACACAACCTCATGATCTTGTTCTACCACAGAACGGTTATCACTATCCTGTAGTCATGAAAGCTCTCTATGAGGTATAGTTCACTGCCTGTATTTGATGCGTCATATTTTACAATCAGAGCATCCCACAACTCTTTCGCATCTGTCACAGTGATGTAAACATCACACAGACGGTCAGAGAGCACACCTAGAATGCATCCCACGAAGAGATTATTGGCCTCCGCGATTTTTTTCTGCTCATCAGAAGAAAGTTCGCCTTCAGGTTGGTCAAGTCTCGCTTTCCATACATTTAAAGCAGTAAGCCAGAGACGGACTTTTGCTTGCCATCTTTTAAAATGCACATCAGAAAATTTTTCCAGCCTCGGTGCATCCGCAAAACCAGCCATTGAATAAATTATAGATTGCCTAAAATAAGGTTTTTGGATTGTTGGATAATTGGGCAATTGCAGTATTAATTTCCGAATTAAATAAATCATGGCATCCGCAAGAACTAGTATGTACACAGCTAACATACTAGTAAACAGGAATATCGTAATCATGATCTCACTAAACATGATTAAGAACCGTACAGAAAGGTAGCGCACGTACTGTACGGTAGCCAAGAAGAAGCTGTGGCCGATGCAGATTGATCTCTGTTGGTGTCGGACTGCAGACGACGAAGACTGACAGTTGACGTAGACGGAAGACGCGTCGTGATGACGGACGTGAGCAGTCGCGCGGAGCGCTTCCTAAAAACCTTATTCGCCCTTTCCCGGTGTAGGATCACAAGAGCGATAGGTTACGGAGACCTGCTCTCCTGTTCGCCGGTGCATGTCGGTGGGTGGGATGGAGTAGGTACGGTGGCGGCGCAGCGGAGAGGAGAGACAGGCAAAAACCCTAGCACGGTTTGGTTATAATCTAATCTGCTCTGCGCGGTAGAGGCCGAGATATTTATATGGGAGCCGACACGATCTCGCGTCGTGATCGCGATCTAAATCGAGTCGGTTTCTATATACCGAATATGGGCCAAGTTATCAAAAAATCAGAACGGCAAAAGGAGGCCGCGTCCCCGCAAGGCGAGGAGCCGGATTTAGACGGACCATTCACGCAGACGTCGGGCGCCCGCGAAGCCCGAGCCCGAGCTTGACCAGGCCAGGCCAGGCGAGCGAGCGCGCGCGTGTGGAACTCCTTTTCTCTCCACCATACACATAGCTTAGTGGGATGGAGTCAATCCCACTATATAAGTTGGTCATCCTCCACCTATACTAGTAATATGGGACTAAATGTTTCCACCATCACTTTACATGGCATGGGCCTTTGAGATTTATTAGGAATTTCTGAAATAAGTTCATGGGCTTAGCCCAAAAATTCCAGCATGTGATGCCCCTTCCTTTGCTTGTGCTGCTCCCTAGAGGGCGCTGCCTCCTCCTCTGCTCCTGCTGCTCCCTGGACGGCACGGCAGCTGCCTCTAATCCTGCTCCTTTACTGTGCTGTCTCTACTCGTGCTGCTCCCTTGATTGTGTTGCCTCCTCCTCTACTGCTCTGGTGTGGTCTGTGCTGCCTCCTTCTGAACTACTGATCTGTGCTCTGCTCTGCTATTTGCTATAATGCTATTTGCACTCTGTTTTATACTTTCATCAGTCAATAAAGGTATGCCTTAAATCTCACATTTGTTGATCTTAAAATCATGTGCAAAACAAGTCATATATTGGTGTTTCTGTGCAAAGAGTAGAAAACTGCCTAGACATGCCTAGTCTGTAGTCAGTGGGTACTCGTCCTATTAGCAACTAGCATCTAGGTGAACACTGATCTACAAAGATTGGGTTGGGGCCAAACCCATTGTGGTCTCATCCAAGCAGAACATATAGGGTGGAAGTAAGTAGCAAACATATGTGAACCAAATTTTTTATCACATACAAATCTAAGCTGTTGTTTTTGTTAAATCAATCAACAGACAACATTTGTTTGAGGTGTAGTTTGCACCTATTTGCATGCTAAGCATCCTCTGTCTGGATACCACCATAATGTAAATGCTACGTGCACTTAAGCAACAGAAAGACAACGGTGCACATATCACCTCAAATGAATTTTACAAGAAACTAAACAACTCCTAAATTAAGGGTTGCATGTGTTCAAGGTTCACACTGGAGTTGTTGATCTGCGGTAATGGTTAGATTGTTCACTCAAGTGCACACACAGTCTGATGAACAATGATTTAGAAACTGGTAATGTCCTATCTTTGATGGTGTAGCAGAGCTGTTCTCTGAAACTGCCAAGCACATCTGTGTTAATATATTTTAAGGTTTTATAAGTCCTCATCAAAGAAGCCATGGACTCTTGGTAAATAGATTGCCTCCTCTGCTCTGAGTTTGGTTTAGACCTCTGATGTGATGCATTTGACTAAGTAATTAGTTGAGACCTGAGAAACTCAAGTAGAAGACAATAAATACTAAACAGCCATTGGATATCAACCTTTCTAGTTAAAATATTTTAGTCTGTTGGAGTACATTGATTCAATGTAAACCCTTTGCCGCTTTCCTCCAAAGAGATATGTCAATTATTAAGTGCATAATGATGTATCTGCATGACTCAAATGCATCTACAGACCAAGTAGGCAGCTGCAAAAATGAATTACATTCTTGTTTTTTATATGAACTTCTGTGGCTAAAAATGGCCATGTTTCTTTGTGAGAAGCTACTTTTACTTTGAGGTTAGCCAAATACAATAACCCTATTAACTTCATTTTACAGGTGGGAGGCTAGCCAAATACAAAGAGTGAAGGTGGCCAAAATAGATTTGAGTATTGTTAGAAATGAACAGACACCTTACATGCCAGAAATCTCTGATATACCGAAGTGTTCACCTGATTTGTGTGCATCAAAGCACTGGGAAGATACATTATTACTCATTTTTCTGAGACAAGGCTTGTAAGCTGTAGTCTGCAACTTCCATGCAATTACATACTTTTACATTGCCATTTCAAATATGATATTATGCCTAACCATATATTAACATTTTTTAGGAGAATATATATATATTTTTTTCATAACTATCTCAATAAAAACAACATTCCATGTTTCCACACATATGTTGCAGCTAGTTAAAGAGAAAATTATACTTATTTATGTTTTGTGTGTTTTACATGTTACATATTGAACAAAACTACGCACTGCACACTGTCAAGCTCCTTATCTGAATGAACGTGTTCAGGACAGGTGTAAACATATTATCTTGTCTCCTCTTTCTTCCATACGTTTTCACATGCTATAATCTAAGTTGTTTGCTGCTTGTTCACAACTCTAATTGGTGATGCATAATGTCTGTTTCTTCAGGCATTCTTGGAGCTTGACAGCTCTGATGGACCATCAGTTTCTGGAGGAATGAAAATCTCGGTGAAACCAAGCAACAAATCTGAACCACAGACTGACCCGACACAGACCATGATTCGCAATATGGATGCTGTTGCAAGAGCTGCAACACTAAGGAAATATATCTATATGATTGAAAGCTTGGATACACTATCAAGGAAAAATTGCCTGTGGCTGTTTGCACTGTGTGTTGCCGTGGACATTCCCTTGGACGCGGAGACGTGTGCTTCACTGAGATCCCTGGTTTGCAAGTGCGCAACCATCCTTGCCACCAAGTCAGAGATGGACAATGAAGTTGCATTGGCAAGTTGCCATGCTGAATACACTGATCGCAATCTCAGGAAGGTTCTTTGGACAGCATGATAATCATTAAGATAGATCATCCCACTTTCTATGGTACCTGCAAAAATTTGTTGGGGCATGAACAAAACAATCAGTGTTCTCTGAATGCCTAAATGGCTCTAATGTCTAATCCAGTGAAAAACCTTCGAGATGGGCGTCGCCAGTTTAGTTCACGCCTATAGTATGGTTTTTCATAAATCTATTGCCTTTCAAGTTGCAACACATCTTTGTTGTACTACTTTTGAAATTAAACAACTGCTAATTTTTTTCTTGCCAGGATTCGAATGCTCCTTACGGAATTCTGTTAAGTCTCCATAGCATAAATCATTTATTGCCAATTGAAAGTATTTTTAATTATAGGGTAGAATACTATATGTATATATATGTATAGCATAACGGGATAATGGTATACCGCCCTTTTCACCCCAGTTCGCTTAAAAACATCTAGGATGAGACTACTCCCAATGATAAATTTCAACAATGTACTCTATATTTTGTTTGAAATCAACAAGGAAAAAGTTCATATTTTGGTCCTTCAACTCTGGTTGGAGCTAATCTTGCCGTCCTATCAACCCCAGGATCTTCCTTGAAAACCAACATCTCTAGTTTGGATGTCATCAAACATTTACAAACAATTCTCTCCAAAGAAGGTGGCATTTTTATTTTGGGAGGAATGTAGGTATGCATCAAATCAGCACTCCAAAGAATCAAAATCCAAGAAAAAGTACAGCACTAAACAAACAAGCAAATCCGTACATTGTATCTGCATGTTCTTGGACCATCCTCTTGCAAATCGTAGACTTTAGTTTGATCAAAAGAGCGATTAACAGAGAAAGGACGAATGCCCATTCGTTCGTACGTCCATGATGAAAGTGATCGTGCTCTCCTTTTTTCTTCTCACATGAGACGAAAGGCCACTTGTGTGCAGAGAGATTTAATATTGATAATTGAGTCAAATGATTTGATGTGTAAATAAATTTGTAAGGAGCTAGAGAATTGGACGACCCTGAAGAGTTGACCGTGATGTTGGGCCAAATTGTTTATGGAGGCTGCTAGAAGAGCAAAGATTGAGCTGACATAAAGCATGTCTCATAGCATGCAAGCCCATTGGACCCCCTAGTTTACTTTTATATATTTTTATATTTGCTTTGTGCTTTCTAACTGCAATCGGACATACAATATTCTTGGAAAAGACTAAAGAGTCCACAATCGAGTGAAATAAAAATAATAATAATTTCAGTGAGGCCTATAATTCATGAAAAGAGTAGGTTCATTTCCATATTAACATTATTTTCATCTCTACGAATAAAATATTCTCACTATAAATGTTTAGCTTCTACAGTTGGGAATTCAATCTTTACCTTATGCCGGGAAGTACTAAAAGAAAACTAGCTAGGAGTGGCAAAATCGATGAATACTAATACAGTATACAATTTAGAAAAAAACTTGGATATCTATCGTAAAACAGTGACGTCTATTTTACCCCTATCAACTATATATCGCTGATTCTAGAAATCAACATTCAACTATTGAACAAGATTTTTTCAGCTATCAAAATTGGTTAAAATTAGCTTGTCGATGGAATATACGATGAGTAAAGAGCTATATATAAGCCCTAACTCTATACTTAGAACTAAGACGCCCGAGTAAGGAGTAGGAGCAAAAATAAATGTACTAAAAAGTACTGCAATGTTAAACTCATAGAGTTGGTTGATATGATGTCTAGTAACCTCCAAGTCTTATCTTGGTAGAAGATGGAGTTGGTGAAAATGATGACATGGTCGGCCAAGATGTCGATGTGGCTTACGAAGATGTTGACATGGTCAACCGACCGTTGTTGCAAAAGTCATTGCTATAATATAGGAGTTTTGCCCCTTGGGATTTAGTCGGATGTCTCTCCTTGGCGCCAGTTTCTTCTTGTGATTATTATTTCCCGTCTACCTCGAATCACTTTGATACTTGCACACTACTGACTGACGAGTCTTCAGAGATAAAGAACTAAGGCTTGCAGCCCTAAACTCATGTATGTGCAGACTGAAAAATGCACTAGAATTAAGACTCATGGCATTAAGATTCCTAAGGTGTGAAGACCTAGAGCATAGAAATTAAAACTTGAGGCCTCAAAGTTCTTTAGTTCATAGATCTAGAGTTCAGAATTAAGGCTCGTGACCTTAGAATTCCTCATTTGTACAATTATAGTCTATGCTACTAGAGAAGTGGCCTTTCATCCACCTATTTTAGTATCCATTCTAACTGGAGGCGGTACCAAAAGTCGTCTGGAACGGTTAGAAAAGAGAGAACGTTGTGGGTAGCCGTAACTGATACTAATAAAGAGTTTTAGTACCAGGTCGGGAGACCGTCTAGTACTAAACTTATCAGTATCGATCGGGGTACCCACCTGGTACTAAAAGCCTACGCATTAGTACTGGGTCGGCACACCAACCGGTGCTAATAACTTTAGCACCGGGTGGTATCCCAAATCGATACTAAATATTTTGTGATATCCCTGACCCCAAAAATCCCCTGTTCCACATTTCAGTCTCTGTTCTTCAGTTCTTCTGCCCGTGCGACCAGTTTAGGGTTTAGGGTTTAGCCCAGCCAACCGCTCATCGCCGATCTAGATCGGGCGCCAACGACATGGCAAGCCTCCCAAGTGGTGCCTCCGGACATCATGCTTCCAGTAGTAGACCCGCCTTCCCTAAGGTACGTTGTTTTCCTTATTTTTTTGGCTATTTTAGGGTTGATTGAACACTGCATTATGAGATGTAAAATTTGGCCGATCTGTACTGTAAATGCTATGTATAGATGTAGTAATCCCTGTGAATAATCTTAGTACTGCAATGCACATGTGACTTCCATTTATGCGCCGGTCGACCAGCACGCCCTCTCACTCAAATATGCAATGGAAAATCTGCATCTTTAGTACCGGTTATGCAATGCATCTTAGTTTAATTTACAAATGCAAGTGATATAATATAGATGAATATACAATGTGGATTAGTTCGTCAACTTTATACAATCTCAAGTGAAATTGGTTTGACACAATTGCCTATTTTAGGTGCTGGCTTATGAGCCGAAGGATTGCCTTCTGAGAATCGGTCATTGGCAAAGGTTTTATATCGTATGTATATACATTGCATTTTCTATTTACGTGGTAGTAAAATCATAACAAACTAATGCATGTGATGTTATCTCACTGTTCTAGTTTCTACCAAAAAGCTGGGTCAATCTCCATAACATGCACGAGGGTGACACTCTTTAGATATCAATAAGAGATGGCTATATCAATATGATCGATGTTGAAAAATGTGGAAGCACCTTCTGCCTGGGTAAAGGGTGGTCTGAATTTTATTACTGAGTCAGCCTAGAAGAAGGAGACTTTGTGGTGCTAACAATAGGAGCCCCGCTATCCGCCAGGGCTACTATTTTCAATAATAATGGCGAAGAGAAAGTCCCACAAGCCATAAGAGTGGACTTAAGTGATAGCGGTACATATATATAACGAACTCGCATTACTTATTATACATACAAGCTGTCACTTATTTTGTATATGAACTTACTGGCTTTTTTATAATGGCAGATGACGCTATTGGATCCGCACGACCAGCTGAGAAGAAGATAAAACAGAAATTCAGAGAAGGCGACAACGACCAACTGAAGACCATATATTTTTTTGGCAATCCAATAAATCTAACGATAGAAAGGAAGACTCTCCTTTAAGACATCTTGGCTGCGAAAACCTCCGGTACTCAATTATATATCTACACAATCAATCCATCGGTCATCAAGAAAAACAGGATGGTAAGCAGTTTGCACTTGTCATAATTGCAAACATCTACACCTAGCTATATACACTTGGCTTGGCTAACTAGCTACCGGAACATTTAATTGTAATAGTACTTTTCAAGGCAGTATTGTGAGAAATACATCACACCTCACCTACACCAGCAGACCACAGAGATCCAAGTGTAGCAGCAGGAGGCACACCAGTCCCAATTGCAGTGCACAAATCGATAGATGGGTGCTGTTATCTGACTGCTGGTTTTGGCTATTTTTTGCAAGCCAACAAGATAGTTGTTGGTACAATTTGCGCTTTCCATTTTAACATTAGCAATGGTGCACTAGAGGCAACTATATATGTACTTTAGCTTACAACAACATCTGTTATGTGATGTAAATTGTTGGTACGTACTTTGATTGGCTGAAATAAAACCATGTTATGTCGCGCTTCGGTGGATATCTGAAGTGAAATAAAATAAAAAATAGTTGTGACCAAATTGAATTGAAATGAAATCAAACTCAGTTGAGTAGAATTTGAATTGAAATAAAATCCAAATTAGATGTGGAGAATTTGAAATGAAATGAAATCCAACTTAGTTGAGTAGAATTTGAAATGAAATGAAATCCAACTCAGTTGAGTAGAGTTTGAATTGAAATGAAATCCAACCCAGTTGAGTAGAGTTTGAATTGAAATGAAATCCAACTCAGTTGAGTAGAGTTTGAAATGAAATGAAATCCAACTTAGTTGAGTAGAATTTGAATTGAAATGAAATCCACCTCAGTTGAGTAGAATTTGAATTGAAATGAAATCAAACTCAGTTGAGTAGAATTTGAATTGAAATGATATCCAAATTAGTTGTGGAGAATTTGAAATGAAATGAAATCTAACTTAGTTGAGTAGAATTTGAATTGAAATGAAATCCAACTCACTTGAGTAGAATTTGAATTGAAAAGAAATCTAACTCAGTTGAGTAGAATATGAATTGAAATGAAATGAAACTTAGTTGAGTAGAATTTGAATTGAAATAAAATCAAACTCAGTTGAGTAGAATTTGAATTGAAATGAAATCAACTCAATACCGGGTTATAAATAAAACCGGTACTAAAGATATCTTTAGTAGCGGGTTATAAATAAAACCGAGACTAAAGATATCTTTGTAGCGGGTTAAAAATAAAACCGAGACTAAAGATATCTTTAGTGTCGGGTAAAAAAGAAAACTGGTACTAAAGATTCTAAATCATTTCTTACACTAACACACGCAAGCACGCTGAGCCACACGCACTGACAGACGATGGAACTGCTTCGTTCAGTCCTGAGGCGACGGTTCACTTCCCATGACAACCGTACCGCTTCTTTTCCCCGGTGACATTTGATTGCACTAATCGCTACGTTAAATTTTCCCGGTAGCAACTCATACGTCTCATACTAGCACTCTAGCACTCCTCGCTCAGCCCCTTCTTCCTACTAGACCGCTGGTGGAGCAGAGTCGATCGACGTACTCGATGACAATGGTGCCGAGTGGGTGGAACGCGGTACCATATGATATCGTCGTGGAGATCGTCCGGCATATCGCTGAGACCTCCGAAGCTCCGCTAGCTGACTTCCAGAAGCTATGCCAGGTTAGCCATATCATGCGCCAGGCATACCATGACCGCGCCATCAGGAGGAGGTTTGCCCTATCCCGTGAGGGTCCCCAGATGCCAATGGATGAGCATCCTCGGTACCTACGGCTAGTCCGCGCTTTGGCAGACGCGGGCCACACGACGGCATGTTTCATCTGGGGCATGCATGTGGCCTTCTGTGTCGGGCCACCGTCGCAGGGTGCCCAACTGCTGCGTACGTCCACGGAGGCAGGGCACAAGATGGCTGCCTACTTGCTCGCCCTCGTCGAGTACAACCACGAGGACACCACAACCGAGCTCGCGTTGCGGTTCATAAGGCTGGTGGAATACGAGGCAGTGGATAGGAGGGCGGGTACCATCAGCGGCGTGCGCAGGAGGATCACCAACGAGCATTGCTGGTATTTTCATGATCGCGCGATGGACTCTGTACTTCTAGCGGTGCATGGGTGGTGGGATCCAGAACCCAGCATAGCAGTGATGCCGCACTTGTGCACGACCCACGACTATGGCCAGCCGAAAAATTTCTTTCTTCTAGACTTGCTCTCCTTCTGCAGCGAGGAATGCAGAATCAAGCATGAGTGCCATCTGTTCTTCTCGCGACTGCCAGCACTGTCATATTATGGTTAAAAAGTTATAATTAATTAGCTATTATATAGTTGAAACTTTTGTACTAGCCACTGTGTTTCAATGAACTTTTGTTCACCTTGTGTTAAAAATATTTTAGTTCTGAAAAGGAAATCTAAAAACTTTATACGGTGACGATCGCTACAGTTGCTAGTCTCTCCTCGGAACACCCGTTGAACTTTAGTGCCAGTTCCAGTAGTAAGCCGGTACTAAAAATGGAACAGTTGGCCAAAATATGGCGTGCGTCTCCTCGTTTTCTGTGGCCTAGTACCAGTTTATAATGTGAACCGGTGCTAAAGGGCGAAAGTTTCGCGCTTGCGTCTCTTCAGGACCTAGGCCTGTCGTATTTTAGTACCGGTTTGTCTTCGTAACCGGTACTAAAGACACGACTATATAAGGAGGTCCATGTACTCTGCTGTTTCATGTACTACTTTCACACCATCTTCTTCTTTGCTGACTTGCCGTCTGTTGTTCTTCTACTTTGGTAAGTCCGATCCGCTCTCATCTTATTCTGTTGTTTGTCTTTAGCCCTACGTTTAGTTCGTCTTACGTTTTGTTTCTGTGTTTAGTCATGTCTCGCTCCACATCGTCTTCGTGGTCATGGACGTACGAGGAGGACTTCTCAATGACCACGAACGACTTGTATATTGCACGGGTCATACAGGCCTAGGAGGATTCAGAGGATGATAGGGTCCTCTAGGCCGAAGATGACGCCGTCTAGGCTAGGGACTTGGCGGCCGCGGAGCATGACTTCACCCTTTCAGTTGCTGGTGCTACTAGCACCGATGCAATGCTAGACGTCACCATCGACAGCGCTCCTCCCCAAGACACCGGTGGCAGCAACGACGGCGATAGCGATGACTACGACCTAACCGGCGG
>KE371306.1:29638-43226 GCA_000418225.1 Zizania latifolia
GCCCAGGCCGCGTGCCCAGGCCGCGGCCGGGGCGGCGGCCGGTGGCGGCGTACCTTGCTGCCTGGCACTCATATTTACCCTAGCATCTATCTTAAAGCAAATCAACGGCTACAACTAATCGAGCCTAAATATCTAATAGGCATTTTAATCCAAATAATCTGAATATGATTTATCCGAATTATTCGAATCCGTATCTGTCGGATACCATCGATGTCATATCTATTTTTGTATAAAAAAAATCCATATCCGAATAAAAAAAATCTAAATCCGAATTTGTTTTTCTAAATTTGATAGAAAACTATCCAAATCACTTTCACCCTTATTTCCCTAAATAGCACTGGTAGCAAACAAACAGCTGAAACAGGGCACTTCCCTTTGTTCTATTCTCTTACATGACATGATGTGGGAATGTGGGATGAAGTACCAATCCAAAGCCAGAACTATTTCTGTACAAACTGTTTTTTAATGCACAGGATTAAAATAAACTAAAAAGCCATGCCTTCTTCCATTTTTTTAAAACATTATTCACACATGTTCATAACTGTTGATGCAAAGAAATATCTTTGCCCTGGAACAGATTATAGGAAGGCCTCAAGTGAGGAGGAGAGCCTAAGTTTGGAAACTTATGAGGAGGAGAGCCCAAGTTTTTATGAGAGGCCGGAACTCATAGAGAAATGAATCAGTCTCAGGGATCTGTCCCCTTTGCCACTTAGGGGCATCTTCTTTTATTCATGAGGTACACAGAAAAGTATTTTTTTTTTCACTTGAGCCTTTAACAAGGAGTGGACTCTACCTGAGGATACATATTATGGTTATTTCATCATTTTCATGGCGGCAAGATATAACATAACACCTATTTATTTTGTACTAAGCTACACCTAAGGATGTTGAGAACTATAGTACCCCAACAATAACATCAACAACAACTAAATATTCAGATTTACAACAGCCCAAGCTATGTTTGCTTCATTGAAGAATTTCCATGAATGGCTTGAGCAACAACCTGTCAAATTTGGTACACGTCATTCAAATTTTTCCCTATAGAAAAATTCCATATAGTTATTTTCCCTAACAATGAGCCTGCATGGAAATAATTACTAACACAAATCCAGAACTTGCGTGCTGCCTTGAACTGAGGAGCATAAAGCACATTTAGGTCATTTTGACTATGCATTCTATGTGGTCATAGCTTAGTTCAAGATGTCTCACATTCTCAAGAAAGAACTAAGCTTCGTTTGCCCAGTTCTTTATCTGCCTCTTTTCTTCATTGTTGATCGTTGCATTTGTCTCTGGTTGTGGAAGGAAAATAGTGGGAGCTAACAGTGCTAAAATAGAAGTTCCGCGCAACGTCACTGCTTGCCGTTGGGTCGGTGCACAGTTAATAGAACTACGGCAACTGAGAGCTGGTTATGCTAGTTTTCCATCGTCCCGCCGGCACACGGTTTATGACAACCGCTGGATCGATAACAACGATAATCACATCAATAACAATATAATTAGATCGGTAACTATAACTATATTAACCGGGCTGGTTAACATCATTTGGCGGCCAGTAACAATTTCGTTAACTAAGTGTTCGGTAACAATTGCTTAGACCAAATCCAGACCAGGGCTAGGCTAGGCTTTGGCCTTATTCTGTGTACTATAGTCCTACAACTGTATTTAGGGATATCAATTATATCAGTATATTCGTTTATCCACGGATAAAAATTCTATTAATTAAAGTCAGACATATTTTTAATTTTATATCTACGAGTATATTATTAGGTTAAAACTTATACCCAATAGCTAAACAAGTACAAGTATAGGTATTGACTACCTATACTCATTTCACTCGTTTACCCATTTAACATGAGTATATAAAACAATAAAATCCTAGCCTCACCCTCCTCTCTCTACCCCAGCCCTCTCCCTAGAGTCTAGCTGCCGCCCCACCCTTCCTTCCGGTGCTGCCCCTCCTCACAACGCCACTAGGCCTCCAGCGTGGCTGGCCTATGTCGCCGACCCCCCACGCTGGCCTCCCACATCCGCCTCTCGTGCTACGCCACTCGCATCGCCCTTGTGCTGTCGACCTCTTGCGTCGGCCTTTTTGTTGTATCCTGTGTCGTTCTCGCATGGATCTAGCGAGCAAACGGATATACTCATGAATATACGGCATCCACAGATGAAGGATATATGTACGAATTTTTATCCATCATATATAATGGATACTGGTACATATAGATATAGACTATCTATATCTATAATACCTAATTGTCATTGCTAGCGTTGGGCCTATTGCTTGTGGATGTGGAGCAAACAGGGAGGTCTCTGCCACATTAATGCTTACCATTGAGTAGGTGGTAGACGGTAAATATATAAGGCTGGTACTTGTAGCAAGAAATAAATGATAACACCGTGATTGACAGGATATTTCCAGGAAGCAAGAGCAAGAAAATGGCGCAATAGTCGTTGCGCTTCCTGTTTCTAACCTTTTCTTATTGCACCGGATCTATTTGTTTCAGCTTCTGATAGCTAAAGATTTTAATAGCTAGATAGTCTGAGTATCTAGCTGATGAGAATCTGAAGAAGTTGGTGTTTTTCAGCTTCTAGATTCTAGTTTATTTTCAGATTCTGCAGCTACTGATTTTCATAATCTAAATCTAGAATCTAGACTGTTTGTTTCAGCTTCAGATTCTAAAAATAGCTGTAGCTGTCAGAAGTTAAAATAAACAGGCCCTAAGTTAATTTAGGAACACGTGAAAAACTTCACATCCATGATCAAGAGTTGCAAGGATCATACATCAACTCCATGATCAAGAGTTGCAAGGATCATACATCAACTCGTTTACAACATGGTTCGGTTTTCGTGAAACCACGGGAGATCAGTTCGGGAAAAACGACTTAAAACTAAAGTTTTTACCGGTTTCCATTCATTTTTCGGCAAACCTAGAGGGGCTGATTTTCAGCTCGAAAACGGTAAGATAAACCATATTCCCAATGCGCATAAAGTCCTACGTTTAGATCCACCTTCATGGTAAATATAGGTTTTATGATTGGTAATTTGGCATTGAGTCATGACCAACATACGTTCTCAATACAACAGAACTCAAAATTGAACCATAATTAACAGGTTTCTTTTCAAATCGAGCAAAACGCAGAACCATTAAAAGCTATGTGCAATCTTTCACTTCAACAACAGCAAGAACCCAGCATTGTAGGAAGGGAATGAGGCTAAATCCACAGCAAAGCACAACCAAAGATGCTCCCTCGACAATGTGTCATTGGTGATCCTGGTCGCCAGGTCGGTCTCTCGCTTGTCACATTCAAGATATCAACATCGGATAGCGGTTTGATGCACTGATTTCTGGGCCCCGGTCCAATCACTCCACCAACCAAATATATGTTGTCTCCCAGACCAATCATCCCAAAACCTATCCTGCTTTGGAATTCGGATGCACATGAAACCATCTTATCAGGGTAATTCTCACCACGCTGCTTCATAATGCAGCTGTTGCTTAGCACATAAAGCTCCCCACGAACCATTGCCATCGGACCTTGCAGCCAGGAATAGTCCTCAACAGTCCAATTATTGCCACCATCTTCAAGAATCTGCACTGTTGGTACACCTTTGTGCAATACATGCATCTTACCCTTTATGACAAGTCCAGAACATGCAGAACTGTGTGCTTGACGTAAGTCAGGGAGAGGCTCCCACATGTCAGCTTCAGGGTCATAAATCTCGGCCTTCGATATTGATTTGCGGCAGTTTGTGAAACCCCCAGCAACAATTATTTTGCCATCCAATGCACAACTGGCAAACATTGCCCGAGCTACAAGCATTGGAGACCTCTGGGCCCATACACGGAGGAGAGGATCATAAGACCAAACCTCATTGCTCGCAAAGATCCTGTCATGGTCTCCAGTAAGTGGGTCAACTCGATCACTGCCACCACCAATTACATAGAGCTTTCCTGCAACTGAGGCCACTCCAAAACGGGCAATATTCCTAATCTGAGATGGCATGACAGGGAGGGTTATCCACTTATCTCGAAGAGGGTCATAAAGTTGCCACATATTTTCTGGTTCAAATGCTAACACACACAGCAGCTCTTCTGTCGCACCAATCTGATTTCTAACTTTGAAAAGCTCACCACTGCAAACAGATGCTCTCCAAGTGCGGCAAACTAGTTGAAGAACAGGATGGGACAAAAATGGGACCCGTGCAAGGCACTGAAGAGCAACTTCATTAGGGAGACCATCAAGTAATGTTGACGCCATTGTGCACTCAAAAATATGATCTCATTATACAGCAACAAAGTGACAAGACAAGAAGCCTGAAAATAATCAAATATGAAATTCTGATTACTGTACAGGAAGTATTGTCAAGAGTAAATTCAAATAAATAGAGACTTTGATCTTAAAGATATCATTCAAAATGACACTCAATGAAATTGATATGATGCCAACAAAAGCAGTAGTTAAACCTGAAACCAGCACATAAACACACAATTAAGGTGAATATCCTAAATTGTGTCTAAGCTCACGTTGTAGAGCTCTATGTTCTATACTACAGATTTTGGCATAATAAAATGAAGTGAATTGATCCAAAGTCACGATCATCTTCCTAGGCCATAGTAGAGGTAGCAATATACATGTAGGGGGTCTTATCCAAAACATATTTGGACTGGAAGTAGAAATAATTTATTTGGAAGTAAATTATAATGCCTAGGGGTAGAAAGAATTTTAAACCAGTAAACATGAAAGACAATATCAACCATGATACTACATATGCATACACTCCATTCTTCAAATTTCTGATTCTGACTGCAGACATATGATAAAGAACAATATGGTATCAGGGAAAAAACCCATCAATTAAATGAATACTAACTCTGAAACAAAGGTAATACTCCCGCAAATCTCAATATGGAACATTAGACAGCACAGGACATAGTTCATTAAGCATATACATTTACAAAAGTTTGTGAAATGGCACATAGTTGTTAAGGCATCACCATGGCGACAAGGCGGTGGCGAGGGCAAGGGCATCCCACCGCCTTAGCCCCACACCTTGACGCACCAGCACAGCGCCATCAGCTGCGGGAAAGGGCAGCAGCAGGAAAGGGCGGAGCCGGCAACAGTGATGGTGGTGGGAAAGGGCGACGGCAACTGGGGGGAAACGCTAAAGAGGACTAGAGTAAGGAGTGCTATTCCTTTATATTAGTGGACTACTTGTTGGGCCAGGCTAGCTAGTTGTTGGGCTGGGCCAGCTTTAGGACACAGTTATTGTTGGACCGGCTTTAAATGTGCTGTTAGACTGGGTTTTAAATGTGCTAGTGCAATTTTTCCCATATATTCTTTAATTTTGTAAGGCATCGCCTCGCCTTACTGCTTTAATAACTATGAAATGGTATTGTACTTTCTTAGGATTCAATGGCTTTTCACTCTTTTAAGACAAATTTGGTGTTATGTGATCCCATCTTGATGAGGAACATGAGATAAAAATACATGCTACTCTTCAAAATTATGCACTAGCCTTAAGGATTAGAGAAGTGGATGCCCAAAAGCAAAAGGTGGTGTAAGGATACAGGTAGGTCATTCAGTCCACGTTGCACCAAAGACAAGGTCAAGAGGAATCCTGTATTCACGTTCAACGACACATAGAACATTTTATAGGTTAGTACCACGAAACTAGCAGCAAACCAAACCTAAAAGAATCCATGAATGGAAAAAAAGAGATTGATACAAATAATATTTGTCGAATAAATGAGGAAAAGGGTGAAAAGTTAAGGTACCAATAATATTAGCTAATGTTTTCATAGGCCAAAACAAATGGTGGTGGCAGGAATGCGACATGCTAGATATAAAAACACTGACAAAACAAGGTCAGTTAGTATAGATGCAAAAGAAAGCAATAGAAAGTGGATTTCAACACATCTTCCAGAGCATCTCTTTCTTCAAAAAATGGCAATTACAATGTTGATATGGATAGAATATGAATGAGAAAACCAGTTGACTAGACTATCTGAGTAGACACATACAAACTAATTTGCCTGAAAAGTACCCTACTCTTCCTGAAATGAACCAACAGCACAAGGCCAAATATAGACTAATGCTTTGCCAGAAACTAGACTATTGCTTTGCCAAAAGTGTCATCAGTATCACATAGCAGGCACCATGGATTCAAATGATGCGCATTCAAGGAGATTCTAGACCATTCTGAAGAATAAGTGGACAGATACCTAACACACAAAACATTTAGGCCAAAGCAACCTGCAAAAGTATCAAGGGTTAATTGCTTCCATGCCACCGTTATTTGCCGATTTGCCAGAAATACCATTACTATTTCGCTATTTGTCTCCATACCATTACTATTCACAGATTCATTCTCGCATACCATTTTGTACACCTGCGGTAGCTATGGGCCCACCTGCAGGCACCAAACATTTTGTATTGCCGACACTGCCCCTGCCCCTGCACCGTTCATCTTCCTTCTTCCTTGAGCCCGCACGCGCGCTAGCTAGCTTGCCACCAGCCATCGCCGTACGTCGTCTCCATCCGCGCGCGCCATGAGCGACCAAGAGACTGCCACCGGTGGCGTCGGGAGAGGAGAGGCAGGGGATCGACCAGCGTCGAAGGGACGGGCGCCAGCGGCGCGCCCATGACGCCGAGGAGGAGGGGCGGAGGTCGGACCGCCGAAGCGAGTCGCTTGAACCGCCGGGACCGACGGTGGAGGAGGAGGCAGCCGCAGACGGAGTGCGTGCTAGATGCCCGCGGACCCAGCGACGGAACCCCTCCCGTCGAGCGGGCTCCTCACCGGCGAAGTCCCCGGCGGCGAGGCGGTTAGGGTCGGGCTCCTCGATGAGAGGCGCGAGGGCTCCCCTCCAGGGCGTAGGCTCCTAGAGCGCGAGATGAGTGGCTCCGTGAAGTACCGCTGCAGCAGCTTCTCCAGTGGCGGCGGCTGCTGCGCGGGATCAGCATTCTAGCCGGCGACGCGCCACTCGCGGGCGACTTCCCCCGTGACCTCGCCGGCGAAAGCCCACGCACCACCTCTTGCTGAAGGAAGAAGAAGAGGGGCAGGATTGGCAATACAGAAAAAGATAGCGTTGTAGGTGGATCCGTATATATCAGATGCGTAGAAAATAACATGCGGGAGTGTATCTGAGAATAGTAATGACATGAAAGAAAATAGACGAATATTAATGACATATCTTTCGTTTCACAAAATAATGGTGGCAAGCAATTAACCCAAGTATCAACTGCATCAAGTGTACCCTTCACAAATAACAATACCCTCCGTAGTAAGGGCCAAGGGGACAGGGGGAGGGGTCAGGGTCACAGGTATGGTATCGGGGTTTAGAGAGAGGCCGGGGAGGCGGCGCCGCGGGGGCAGGACCGGTGGTGAGCGGCGATGTGGCAACGGCGCCGCCGGCCGCGGGATCGGGAGAAGACGGTGGGCGGGGTCGACCGCCGGGGCAAGGGGGGAACAGGTCACAGTTTCCGAGGAGTGGGTAGCGGCGAGACAGCGACGGCGCCGGGGTCCACGGGGATAGGCCGTAGGCCGGCCGAGGGGGCGGGGAGGGGAGCGGGGAGGGAGCGGGGAGCTCACCTGAGCCAGTACCCGGAGCTCGGCGGCAGTCGCCGGGCGACGGAGGCCGCTGGGGAAGGGCGGCGGAGGTCGCAGGGGAGGGCGCGGCGTGGCGCGGCGGTTGCCGGAAGAAACGAGGAGGAGGTGGTGGGGAATTGGGGATCGGGGGTGGGAATGAGGTTGGAAACGGGGGGAAGAGGGATAATCGAGTGTTAAGATGGATTGGGTGCTGACCCGTTTTACAAACGGGTGGCGGCCGCAGCAACAAAACCCAACCCGCAAAGCAACCGAAAAGCATATTCCTCCCGGGTTTATCGAAAGCAACCGAAAAGCATATTCCTCCCGGTTTTCATGATAAGAAGTAAATAAATTGGAGGGAGAGTTTTCTTAGTACACGTGTCTTGTGCGTAGTAACTGGATTGGATCTGGTCTATAAACTTTTTTGTTCAGGGAAAAAACTATAAAAATACAACGCGTTTCAATCGGTTACAAACAATGTTTTAATGGAACTACACATTTTCAGCTAGTATATCGTAATATTTCAAATAGTTTAACATTTATTTTATTTTATTCGTTAAAAATGTATCATTTTTATACATTAGTTGTATTTAAAAAAATATGTAAATCATGTTTAACTAGAAATATACATTGTTTTAAGTATTTATATATAATATTTCAATCAGTTCTGATAAATATTTCACATAATATATACACAATGTTTCACTCAGTAACCCGTTATGTTTCAACGCTGACTATTAAAATTTGATGCCAGAATTTACGTATGCCGAGGATATAATATTCTACGCAGCATTGGACGTCAGATTGTTAGTCTCATCCGTAAATAAATGTAGTGGCACAATTGTCGGTAAAATTTGGAGATGCTAAAACTGGAATAATCGAATCTATAGGATGTAAAATACGGTTGTTAAAATAGTAAAATGGTTTTTGCAAAACGATGACAGACTCTTTTTAATGATTTCAATCATTTTTCACTCTCCGCTCCATTATTTCCGGCTTTTATGTTTCTAAAGTTTAGTTGCCACAATTTGATTTTCGCTCTTAGAATGTTTAAGAATTTTTTTAGTTTGCTAAGTTCTAGATATCTCTAGACATTCTGAGTTGAAACTCATGATACGATAATCTATGAGACTATGATCATCATCTCTTATCAGATTGGTTAGGGATTAGGAAGTCAAATAAATACAATTATAAAAATCTTATCCCCTAATCTCTGAGCAATCCTAAAAATAAATTAAATTGAGTGATTTAGTAATTTGTTACAGCCCAGAAATAGTTTTTCTTTTTTTATCGTCATGACCCATGTCATTAAAATGTATTGTTGTGACATAACAACATAATCATTATTCATTAATTTTTTACCGCTCCGTACCCGTCTTCCGGATAAAGAAAGAAGAGAAGCCGCTTAAACACCTCCAAATCCTTCGTCCTCGTCGCGAAATCCCAATCCCGAGAAGAAAACCCTATCCTCTGGGCACCGGGCGACGGCGGCGTTTGAGGAGGAGTAGGAGCGCCCGCCATGGGGCTCTGGGAGTCCTTCCTCAGCTGGCTCCGCAGGTGAGTGAGCCCCGATTCCTGGTCCTTGATTCGTGATTTCGCTGCGTCCCGCTCTGTCTGTCTGTCTGCAATGTGGGATAGGTAGGAAGCTGCGGTTGACAGGATGCTCTTGTGCGTTTGGAGAATAGGGGAGAATAGGGATTCTCTGTATCTAGGTTGCTTACGAGATATGACTGTATGAGTGCTTGTTGCTCTGGTTGGGTTGGTCTGACAAATTGCTGAAGATGAGAGCTTCTTTTCTTTTGGGACTAAGCATGGATTTGTGGTTAGTACGATTTATAGTCTCCTGTCTCTGCCGTTTGGATATCAAGGCTTTTGTTTTATCCTAAGCTAGCAGGATTATCACCTCCGAAAAAAAATAAACAGCAGAATAATAGGGTTGTGAATCTGAACTCGAAAGCTTGGAAAGCTTGGTTCTTTGGTTTATTTACAGGGTCAAGCTTTCCGGTAAGTCTTGATATCATTGGTGAAGGAAAAGGAAAGCATTGTTTGAAGTCATGAATAACCGAATATATACCTCTTCGTGTGAAAACTATTTATGCACATATTTCAGAGTGCAACCAGGAAACATGGAAGATATGTAATGATCTGGAATTAACTTGTTCATTTTATCTTTCCAGCTTGTTTTTCAAGCAAGAGATGGAGCTTTCATTGATTGGACTACAAAATGCTGGGAAAACATCGCTTGTCAATGTCATTGCTGTAAGTTTGGGCCAATGCTTTTCTTTATTTTTGTTTTGGGGATTGCAACAATTTCTCATAGATAACCATTTTTTTACACAGACAGGAGGATTTAGCGAGGATATGATTCCTACAGTGGGATTTAATATGAAGAAGGTGACCAAAGGAAATGTCACCATAAAACTATGGGATCTTGGTGGGCAACCGAGATTCCGTAGTATGTGGGAGCGATACTGCCGCGCCGTTTCTGCAATTGTGTATGTGGTTTTGGCTCTGAAACTTACATGTATATTTAGCTGCAGAACTACTGGCACATGAATCTTGATTTTTGGCATGTTGTGCATGCAATAATTTGTATTTATAACTGTTTTTAAGGAACAATTATTTACATCTGTTTTAATTCACAGATTTGTTGAATCAAATAGTATAAATAGGTGTTGGCAAATATTGCCAAATCTTATCCAATATAAAATCAATCAGTTGTTATTGTCCTAATGGTAATTTGGCGTTACACACAAAATGGATATGTGTTTCTTGTTTTTTCCCTCCTTGCGTGCTGCCTTTGGCATAGATTGTTTTAGAAGTTAGTCCCTCGCTAATTTTGATGAATCATTAAGATTTCTAGTTACCTGAAAACTTTTTTTTATGATTTTTATATCCTTTTTCATGCTTTTTTTATTCTTTTGTAATCAGACGGCTGATATATTTTTCTGTCCATAGTGGATAAGTCTAAAAGTTGGCTACGAGATTTTTTAAGCAAAATAGCTGTTTACAAGAATTATATTTCGGAAGTTTTGCTATGTCCTGCTAGGTCTGGCTTTCTCTTGATAGTATTTGTCAAAAATATCATGAAAAAAGAAACTCTTATGTCAATTACTTATACTTTGCAATAAATTTATTGTGCGACATGGAATGAGCGAGGCTTATAATTTTGGCCCTCCTTTAAGATAAACGTTGCAGCAGTTTAGGGGAAACACGAGAAGTAGGAAGGAAGTCATTTCCTTCAATCTATCCGATTTTGTAACTAATAAATTAGTTGTTTGGTTTTATTTATTCATTGCATCATAAGATAATCCAAAACTGCATTTCCCTTGCTCTTTAGCACATCTGATGATCTGAAACCTAATTATTAAATACTTTGCCTTGTAGGTTTTCATATTTTGGAAACAGAACAAAATTATTTGCTTTATGTTTACAATATTTAGTATAACAGTTATTGGAATGTTACTATATGATGCAACAATATTTATACATGTGGATTTTCGTAGAATAGATTTGCAACTAATGAAATAGTTGCTTGGTATTACTTATTTATTTATTGTGTCATAGGATAATTCATAACTGCATTTTCCCTATTTTTAGCAATTTCCATTTTCCCGTCTTTAGCACATCTGAAATATAATTATTAAATACTTTGCCTAGTAGATTTTCATATTTTGGGAACATGACAAAATAATCAGCTATATGTTTACAATATTTAGTATGAATGTTATTGGAACGTTACTACATATTACATAATACATCCTATTTTCCTGCTTTAATGGTTAATACTTATACATAGTAGATGTTCATAGAATCATAGAACAGAAAGGCATAGTTTAGAGGTCATATTTTGTGATGGAAGGACTGTGCTTTTTCTCAGAAATCTTTCTCACCAAGTAGGGAATGCCAGTTTTCCGTTATTTGAAAACTATTTTTAAAATGCTAAGGGAAGACTTCCTGCTGCAATATTTTGTATAGTTCTTTTTCCTCTAGCTTACATGTAGAACATACTGTTATCTTGGTATTGTTTCACTGCATGCATCTACATGCATTTTTGCTCTTGTTCATGGTTAGTTGTATTCCCATGAAACAATGTTATAACCCAAAATTAGTAATGGATTTTAAGTAGGTCCAAATTATATGTTTCAAACAGACATTTAAGTTATAGTGTTAATTGGGGAAATATTTAAAGGTTCAACACAGCTCTTAAACTTTCTTGCATTGACATAATAACTCATGCCAATAAGATTCAACATGCTTGCAAGGTTACATTATATCAGGGGATTGCAAACAGCCTAGTATCCAACTGGTCCTGTCCTGTTCTGCAATTAAATTCAGATTAACTGAATCGATTTTTCTCTTAGCAACTTCAAGATACTTGTGCTGTAGGTAAAACTCCTGAACAAGATTGTGCGAAATGAATTGCATCTGTTGTACCATGCAATTAATATATTTTTTGTGATTGGTCTGACAACAGTACATACACAGTTACGTTGTAGATGCGTCAGATCAAGAGAACCTACCAATCTCCAAAGGTGAACTCCATGATCTTCTGAGCAAGCGTTCCCTTGCTGGAATCCCATTGCTAGTCATAGGCAACAAAATTGACAAAGCTGGAGCTTTGTCAAATCAAAGTTTGACAGAGTTGATGTAAGTGGACCTCCAAAGTCCAGACTAAAGAAGACGATAAACTATTTATACATTGTTATGCCTTTTACAAATCATGTTCTATACATTTCAGGGGTCTAACAACTATCACAGACCGAGAAGTTGCGTGCTTCATGATATCATGCAAAAACTCAACCAATATTGATTCAGTTATTGATTGGCTGGTGCAGCATTCAAAAAAGAAGAATTGATTGGAACTCGTGGCTTGCCCAGATGCTCTTTTCTCGGTGCAATTAGCATTGCGGATGCACATAATTGGAGTTGTGACAGTGCTGGCTAGGTTCATAATTTTGTGATTTTGTTCTAGCATGGTGTTCATGAATGGGGAGTGGTTACATGTAGAAATTATTAGTGTTACTGTGCGTTGTGCTTGTTCTTGCATTGGTTTCATGAGTGGGAAATGATTCACATGATGAAATTGTTGATGTTCCTACGCCTTGTGCCTGTTCTGACATTGCATACCGTGCTTCATTCTACAAAAGAAGAAAACATGTTGACTAGATATGCTACTTATGTACTGCATTGAACTCTTCATAGCCTTTTATCCGTACCAGTCTAAACAAAATGAGTTAAGCCGTTAAGAGCATGCTTATTTAAATCTTACTCCCTAAATCTCTATACGATCTCTATAAAAATTATCTTCCTATGGTTCTTTAAATCTAACACACTTCCTAAATCTCAATTCAGTATTTTATTGACTTTCTATGAAATATCTTTTCAATAGCACTAAATTTTATGAAATTTAAGGAACATACTATGAAATTCCACTGGGCACTGTTTTCAAAAGATTTGCTAAATTTTAACTTTAAGAAGTGAGATAGGAGTGTTCTAAGTAATGTGTAACGGTTGGTGACATCTAGTCTCAACTCATGGTCATTTTGTTAAACTTTGAAGCAAAATAAATTCCTCCAAACAAGGCATAATTTTACCAAACAAGCTACATATTCTGCAACGACTCAATTGGATGTAGGTCGACGAAGTTTGGCGCCAAACAAACAAGTTAGTTGTAGCCACATCGTTAAACCAAGAGTATATAGACAAAGTAGCACGCTCAAACCGTCACACAGCAATTGTCTCCTGCATCTGCCAAGATTGACGAGCCGGAAACGCCATTCACTTAGAAAGACTCCAAAATGCAAACACGCGGAAATTAAATATATATGCAACGACATCTACATCATTCAATCACACACAGGCGATCAGAGTGTGGTCAACCCTCGATCTCAGGCCTAGCACCCGACGCTCCCTTCTGCAATGCTCGGCAGCGCCGGCCTCCACTGACCGTGCCGGCCGGAGAGGTCCAGCCTGCCGCCGAGCGCCATGGCCGCCGCC
>KE371307.1:26264-44148 GCA_000418225.1 Zizania latifolia
CCTGCCCACCTCGGCCGCCGCCCGCCTCGGCCTAGCCCGAGCCGCCCCGCTGTGTCTCTTCCTGCGCAGGAGAAAGAGAACGAAAGAGGAAAGAGAGAAGAGGGAAGAAGAAGGAAAGGTAGAAGAAAGAGAAAAATGAAAGAAAGAAAAGAAAAAAAGAGAAGAAAAAAGAATATTTTTTTTGAAATGTAGAGATTTTTTAAAATTATTTGTTCTATAGTATACTATCTATATTTTTATTTTATTTAATATCATGGGTTTATTATTTCATGTACTTGTAGTTCAAATTTAACTTGTTTCAATTTAAATCCTAGAAACATAATTAATTAACTACAAATAGCTAGCTAACTTAGAAAAATGCCAAAAATTTTCATGAGATAAGACACACTGTATTTTGATTATAGAAAAAGTTTCAAGTTCAAACGAAGATTTAACCGATGATTTGTTTTCAAACCCAACTCATTTATTTTTTAAATCCTAATTCATTCTTGGAGAATCACCGGTTTTCTTAACATCTTACGTGATAACTTTCTCAAAATATTTTTAAATTTTTATCATAGTATCTACATATCATATCATAATACTATAACAGGTTTCGTGTTTTTCAGACTTCATTTGATTTTTTAGAATTAAAAAATCATTAAGCTCCATGTTGCCTATCGAGTGTCGCAACCTAGATTTTTTAAAATTTCTTTCCATTTAGTGGGTTCAGCCTACAAATGGACTCAAAAATATGAATATAATTTTTCTATAAATTTTGGTTCATTATTTCATGCACTTGCAGTTCAAATTTGACATATTTCAATATAAATCCTAGAAACATAATTAATGAATTAAAAATAGTAAACTGATTCAGAAAAATACCAAATTTTTACATGAGATAAGCTATGTTGCATTTTGACCATAGAAAAAGTTTCAAGTTCAAACAAAGATTTAACTATTGATTTTCTTTTAAACTCAACCAATTGCTTCTTTAAATCCTAATTTATTCTTGGAGAATCTGTGATTTTCTTAACGTTGTACGTGATAACTTTATCGAAACATTTTTAAATTTTTATCATAGTATATATGTATTATATCATAACACCATGACAAGTCTCGTATTTTTCAGACTTCATTTGTTTTTTTTAAATTAAAAAACTAGTAAGCTCCACTTTGCCGATCAAGTGTCGCAACCTAGATTTTTCAAAATTTATTTCAATTTAGTGGATAAGAACTAAAAATAGACTCAAAAACATGAATATGATTTTTTTTATAAATTTTGGTTCATTATTTCAAGCACTTACAGTTCAAATTTCACCTATTTCAATTTAAATCCTAGAAACACGCTTAATGAATTAAAAATAGCAAACAGGCCTAAAAATGCAAAAATTTTACATAGAATAATATATATTGTATTTTGAGTGTAGAAAAATTTTCAAGCTCAAACCAAGTTACAAATATCACATAGCCTCTTTTAAGTTTGCCAAGTTATTCATAAGCATTGATTTACATTAAGATTTACTTCAAGATAATCCTTTCAACCCTAGGCCAGCTCAGCCCTTCTCCATCCCCACTCGGCCATACCTCAGCCGCCCAGCTCCGTATTCGTATTGTGATTGTGAATCAAGAATTATATTACTGATGATATCCGATAAATATCCGTAACTGTATTCGTATCCGCTCTATATTCATATCCGATGATATCCGGTTCCGTATCCATATCCAGAGTATCCGAATCTGAAAAAAAATATGAAAAAGGATATGATATCACTGATATCCGTCCGTATCTGGTCCGTTTTCATCCCTACTTGCAAGTTTGCTGGGTAGTGCCATGTGTAATTTGCTTCACATAGCAAAACAAATTAAGGAGATTAATTATATTTGTGAGGGTCCCTAAAGCTCTGTACTCAAAACTGTTGATCGATGGAACTCGATGTACTAAACACAACAATTATATCATGCTCATTAATTAGGACGAAGCTATCTAATCAGAATTGATTTTGTAGATTAGACTGCTCTAGAAAAAACTCCAAATAAACATTTTCAGTTATGTATATATCATACATTTTGAGTTGACATGCTAACTTTCTTGCCAACAAATTTTATAGAAACAAAACTTAATGAAGAGAGGAACTTTTTAAAAAATATACTCCATGGGTCCCAAAAGATTTTATTTGTAGTGCTCCAACTTTGTCCAAAAAATCCAATTTTATCCTCCAAAAAGATTTTATTTCTAACTCCCTATTTATCATCGGTTTATAAATTAAGAAGCTTTATTTATTCAATATCCCTTACCTATCTCTTATATATCAATTTCTCATATAATTTTTTTAAGGAAAAAGTACAGTTTACTACCCTCAACTATCGTGAAAGTTCAAATAACCCCTTAAAGAATTTTTCCGTTTAAATAACCCCTACAATTTTGAAAACCAGCGTACAATTCAACTTTCTGTCCAACTTTGTTGATGTGGCAAGGCGTAACGGTTGTTTTGGCTGACTGGGATGACATTTCACGCGCTGAGTTGGCTGGCCGGATAGAAGTTTGCTAGACTCCCACGAGAAGGCCATCTCTATGCTCGCCACCTTCGCATTCCCACCTCTGCCGTGCGCTCGAGTCCGGGACACGTGTATGGCGTTGCACCCTCTCACCGGTGCCCTGCTCCCGCTGTGCCGTGCCCTAACCTCCCGCCATTCTTGCTCTCGAGGCAGTGCAGGAGCTCCTTGAAATCGGCCTTGTCACCTGGCACGCGCAGGCCGCCGACTCCCACGCGCGCCACCGCCCTGGCATCCTGTGCGCCGCCGCGTCCCATGTCCCACGCGTGACACCGGCCTAGCATCCCGCTGCACCACCACATTCCACCGCACCGTGCCCTGGCATCCTACCATGCCACCACAGGCACGACGTCTGCTAGTTCTAGTCACTACATTCTGCTCCGCCATTCTATCGAATACCTTCCGCGCATTGCCCGGACACCCATCCTCCTACCACATGCCACATCATCGCTCGTGTGGCATGTTTGCATCTAAACCAGAGTCCACGTTGGATTTAAACTAGATACATTTAGCTCAAATGTGTAAAGTGCGCTGGTTTTTAAAATCGTGGGGGTCATTTAAATAGAAAATTGTTTAGGGGTTATTCGAACTTTTGTGATAGTTAAGGGTAGTAAACTGTACTTTTTCGTTTTCTTAATAATAATAGGTACTTTTGTTTTTTACTCTTAACATTAATTTATCAATTTTATCTCAAAATTAAAGTCAATTAATGTCTTTGAGGATGGAGAGAGTATAATATAATGGTAGGAGCTTTGTCTTACATTGAACACAGGAAGGGAAAAAGAAATCATAACAACATTTTTAGCAGGAATTTCATGTACACTATGGGAAACAACATCTTCGTTGAGTGCTAGATGGTTTGCCGAGTGTATTCCATCAGACACTCGGTAGAGATGGTTGTTTGCCAAGTGTTAGACAAATACACTCGGCAAACAGTTTACGCTCGACGAATGACATCTTTGCCGAGTGCCCTAGGAAAAAACACTTAGCAAAAATAAAAAATATTGATGCAGCAGGACTTCTTAATGACGCGTCACTGGCTCGTGAAAAAGCTGGGGTGTTTGTCGAGTGCCACTAACAGACACTCGGCAAAGTGTCATTTATGTCACTCGGCAAAACCCGTTTTACATGGCAGGGGGAGCATGGTTTGCCGAGTGCCACAATCAGGCACTCAGCAAACCTAGGGAACCCATTATTTTATGTGAAAGTATGTTTGAAGCCCAATGTGGTATTTTCAACTTGGTTTGAACTTCAATTTTTTTCTACACTCAAAATACAACATTTATTATTCCATGTAAAAAGTTTGCATTTTTCTAGGTCAGTTTTCTATTTTTAATTCATTAAGTGTGTTTCTATGATTTAAATCGAAATAGGTCAAATTTGAACTGCAAGTGCATGAAATAATGAACCAAAATATGTAGAAAAACCATATTCATGTTTTTAAGTCAATTTTTAGTCCTTTACCGCTAAATGTAAAGAAATTTTAAAAAATCTAGGTTGCGACACTCGATCGACAACATGGAGCTTAATGGTTTTTTATTTGTAGCAAAATTAATCGAAGTCTGAAAAATACGATACTTGTCATGGTGTTATGATATGATACATATATTTTATGATAAAAATTTAAAAATATTTCAAAAAAGTTGTCACATATGATGTTTAGAGACCGGAGATTCTCCGAGGAGGAATTAGAGTTTAGAGAAGGAATAGGTTAGGTTTGAAAGCAAATTGACGGTTAAATCTTGGTTTGGACTTAAAACTTTTTGTACAATCAAAACTTAGTGTATCTTATGCAATGCAAAAAATTAGCAATTTTTAGGTCAATTTACTATTTTTAGTTAATTAAATGGTTTTCTAGGATTTAAATTGAAATAGGTAAATTTTGAACTGCAAGTGCATGAAATAATGAACCAAATTGTCCGGAAAAATCATATTCATGTTTTTGAGTCCATTTTTAGGGCTTACCCGCTAAATTGAAAGAAATTTTGAGACATCGAGGTGATGTTCCCTGATGAAGCCAAAGGTCAATTTCGTTCTTACAAGGACCGAAAGGAGGGAAGTACTTGAGTGGTTCTAAACATTGATGTTCCCTGATGGCTATGTAGCTAATCTGAAGAGGGGAGTGAATTTAGCTACTCTGCGAATCAACGGACTTAAGAGTTATGACTATCACATATGGCTTGAGTAGCTACTCTCGGTGATGATTCGAGGCTATGTCCCCAAGGATGTTCGGTGAGCGATGACTGAGTTGAGTAATTTCTTCTGCCAGCTTTGTGCTAAAGAGTTATCTCATACCGTGGTAGCAGACATGGAAAGACCAGCGCATGTGCTGCTCTACAAGTTGGAGAAGATCTTTCCACCCGGTTTCTTTAATCCGATGTAACATATGATCTTGCACCTTCCGTATGAGGCACGGATGGGATGTCTAATGCAGGGCCATTGGTGCTATTCAATTGAGAGATTCCAGAAGATTCTTCGAAACAAATGTAAAAACAAGTAAAAAATTAAAGCATCTATAGCCAAGGCATATATCCTAGAGGAGGTGTCAAACTTCACAACTAGATACTATGCGGACAATCTTCCTAGCGTACATAATCCACCTTCCCGTTATAATCTTTCTGAAGATGAATTAAACCTCAGCATCTTTAGAGACCAACTAGGAAGTTCAAGTGGTGCGGCTAACAAGACCTAGCAACATGAAGAGTGACGCCAAATTATGTTGTGTGTCCTAATAAACCTATCCGAAGTGGAGCCGTACATAGAGTAAGTGCTCAATAAATCGATATCCTCAACTTGATCTTACATGTTTCGACCCTAACTCCGCTCCCTCTCATTTCTTCAGCGAATTTCATCGGTGATTCTAGCGTGAATTAAGGGACCCTACCCTTGAGGAATCTTCGGCCCTTCTTATGCATGGTGAGGGAAATGGCCAACTCAATTTCATTTCTTGGTTCAAATAGAAGGTATCTCTAACTTGGCTCCTAGTTAGTTTTATATTTTAACTTTATCTTACATGTGACTAATACACATGCCTATCTCATTTAAACTTATAGGGAAGAACCGACACATCTATGAGTGTCGAGTTGAGACAAGTTGTCGATGATTGTGCCTATAGGGTCAAGTCATTTAAGGCTTATGACGTGAATGGTTATCACTTCCACATAGCAAGCCATGAGCAAAATCGGCCTAATCGAAGAACAATAAATTCTGGAGTTTTTACTCCAAGCTTAGATGGGGTTGATTACTACGGATGAATCAAAAAAATATATGAATTGAATTTTGACGGGAGCAAACCTCTTAATCCCATTATATTCAAATGTCACTAGTTCAATCCCAAAGTAGTGAGACAGACCCCTGATCTTAGGCTAGTCGAAATTCATCAAGGCACCATCTTACCGAGTGTTGATGTTTACATCATGGCTCAACAAGCGACATAGGATTACTATCTCCCGTATCTATGCAAAATCATCGAACGTCTCAAGGGTTGGGATATTGTGTACAAGATGTAGCCACACGGTAAACTGTCTATTCTAAACAATGAAGATTATAACATAGACCCCAACACGTATGACGGGGAGTTCTTTCAAGAAGATGGGCTACTGGGCACATTCATGATTGACTTGACAGAAGCTCTTGACATGGAAGTAGATAATGAAAGTGATGCTGATGACAATGAAGAAGATGAGGTTGACAATGCCAAGGGCATAGAACTATTCCAGAGATTACATTTATGCATTGATGGCACCAACAACATTCCTCCTCCCGAGCACCAAGATGATTATATCATTTCACATGATAGCGATGACGAGACCTATGACCCAGCTGATCCTAATAATAATGACTATTTCTAACAGCTGTATGGGACTTATGTTGTTACTATATTTCATTTATTTATATCGCGTTGTATAGTTCGTCTAAAGTGGTTTACTCTTTTTCATAGCAGGTGATTAAAAAATAGTGGTGGTCTCAAGAAAATGATAAATCTAATAAGTGGTAAGTCTAAATCTAAATTTAAAGGTGAGGGGTCCTCAAGTAGGCCTCAGGAGAGAACGAAGCAACTAGCCAGGAGAGGCAAGGCACCTATGGCTACAAGCCTGACTACGAGCCAGACAGCCGAGTCCAAGCCTGACTATGAGCTAGAGACCACGTCTAAGTCTGTGTCGGCTAAGGCATCTGGCAACAACGCTGGGGCAAAAGCAAGCAGGGGCCTCCAAGGAGGGGAGTACCTCTAGCTCCAGTACATCTATGTGGCTATGTGGTCCTTCGAGCCTCTCGAGGCGACCAGTGCCACTAGCCTGACGACAGATCATCTGACTAGATGGAGAAAAGTAAGTTGCTCTATCTAGTCCGTAGTTTCTTCCTTTCCTATCTTTAGTATTTTGACACATACTAACAGTTTTTTAAGACACTAGTGTAGGAATTGTATACTGGTTGTAGAGGATGACTACTCACGCTAGGTGAACGGTGTCATTGGGCTTCTGCTCAAGAAGAAGTTACCTGGCTTGGTGCCTATTGCCGAGGGGATTGAGCCAGTGTACACATGGAAGCACTACGCAAATGTGTGGGATGCCCGCAACCAGGACGAGAGGCAGTTTGCCAACATAGCTGACCGAGTGAGGACTGAGCTCTAGGTAAGCTTCTGTTCACACTATATTTGTTAATGCTAGTCGCATGGGAATTATTTAACCTTGCGGAGTTTTCGTTATGTCTACATGTAGGACTTCTTCAGGTGTGATGAGGGCTATGAGGCTAGGGCTACTGAGGTCATCAACAGAGCTGCCAAGAAGCTCGTTGTTGACATGCACTATGAGGTTCGCGTCCAAGCCGTGATCCTATATTACACGCATCACCTTGGACAAAGGATCACGAAGAAGGACGCTATGACCACCTACCTGACCCGTGATCAATACATGCTAATAAAGTGCATTACCGCTTATTTTGCAACACTACCACAGCAACAACCTTTAGTGACTAAGCTTTACAGACGGATAAATGATGCGCGTCAGTAATACACTTTTAGCGATGGACTGTTTTTCACGCGTCAGTAATTCCATATTATTAGTGACGGGTCGTAATGTGGCCAATCACTAAAGAGGGGGCACCCCCATTAGTGATGGGTCATATTACGACCCGTCACTAAAGGGTCGAAGAACTAGTGACGGGCAGCAACTACTGCCCGTCACTAATGACCCTGCCGATCATTAGTGATAGGCAGTAGTTACCGTCCGTCACTATAGGTGCCTCCTGTGTATAAATAGGCGGGGCCAACAGTGAACTGATTATGCTTTTATATCACGTAGAACCCTACACCCTAGCAGCCATGTTTCGTTGTGCTCCTCCGTCATCACGGCCTTTGTTCTGTCGTGGCCACCTCCACCGGCCTCCGTTTCGTCCCATCCTCTGTTCCCTCATGGCCTCCATTCCGACACGCCCTTCATTCCACCGTCCTCCGTTCCATCACACGTGGCCACCATTTCGTCGCCGACCCTCCTCGCTGCCGTCTCGTCGTGCATCTCCTCCTCCTCCATCGTAGCTAGGGTTTGTGACTTATTAATTTATGAGTTTATGAATGCCTGGATAATTAATTTGTGAATATGTTCCTCTAATCACTTAATGAAGATGTTGCTATTAGTACGAGGATGTGTGTGACAATTAGACTCACTTTTTTTGTTTTAATAAGTTTGTTCATGCAATGATCTTATATTACGTGCTTCTATTATTATTCCTATATTTTGTTCATGTAATGATTCTATATTATGTGCTTACTATTATTGTTCCTATATTTTGCTTATACAACGATCTTACATTATATGCTCACTACCATATAGTTTGGTCCTTTACGTCTTTTTTTTCTTTTATATTCTTTAGGGGTAAGATTTAATAAATTAGTTGTCACACATACTTATGAATTGAAATATAGCCTAGTGGCGAGGAGGCCAATAAGTTGGCAGCTCGATATTTGAGAGCAATCCGTGTTTTTGTCTTGTTCAATATGAATTAGGGTTTACACAAGTATTATTATACTTTTTTCATCGTTATTAAATATAACATAAATTAGGGATATGGCAGGCCTCATAAGTGATCAACGGGATACTTCTGCTAGACATCGTGCTTTCAGCAGTAGGCGGGTCCCTATGGTATTATTGTACTTATTTTGTTGTCCCGTACTGCAAGTGTTATGTGTAGTTGTAGTAATTTATGCTAACAATGTAGGTACCGACTTATGATCCTAAGTGTTGCCTTCTGAAAGTCAATCATTTCCATAGGCGTTATCAGGTTTATACATTATACATTGCATATTCTATTTATGTGGTAACAAAACTAACAAACCGATGCGATATTATCTCACTATTATAGTTTCTACAAAAAAAAAGCTTTGTCGCTAACCATAACATTCACGATGGTAATACCCTTGAGATATCAACAAGAGATAGGTGCACCAATATGGTTGAGGTTGTGAACTGTGGAGGCAGGTTATGCCTCCACAGAGGGTGGGATGCATTTGGTGCCCGAGTTCGCCTAGTAGAAAGAGACTTTGTGGTACTAATAATGGGACCCCCACTGTCTGCTATGGCTATTATTTTCAATAATTATGACGAAGAGAAGACCTCATAAGCCATAAAAGTAGACGACAGTGATAGCGGTATCTATAGCAAACTCATATTACATACTAGACAGACATGCCATTAGTATATGTACTTACCGGTTTTTAATAATGACAGGTGAGGCCCATATCAATGCTGAGAAGAAGAAGGGGAAGCAGATATCCAGAAAGGGCGACACCGACTAAATGGACCAATTAAAGAATATTTGTTATTTTAGCAATCATACAAATGTAACTCCAGCAATGAAGGCTCTCCTGTAAGACATCTCGGTGGGTTTATCATCTGAGACTCAGTTATATGTCTGCACAATAAATAACTTGATCGTCAACAAGAAGTTAGTGGTAAATACTTTGCACATGTCAGAAAAGAAAACATCTACATTTATGCACTTGTTCTCGTCTAAGCTTTGTACAAATTTTATTGCAATAGTACTTTTTAAGGCAATATTGTGAGAAGTATATCACACCTCACCTACACCAGTAGACCACCCAGATTCAACTGACAATAGCAGGTAGTGAAGCAGTCCCAATTGCAGTGCATAAATCCATAGATGGACGGTGCTACCTAACTACTGGTTTTAGCCAATTTCTTCGAGATAATGAGTTAGAAGTTGGCACAGTATGCGTCTTCCATTTAAACATCAATAATGATGTACTTGAGGCAATTATGTATGTGGTGTAAATTATTATTTCTCACATTCAAATCTTATGGAACTTTATTTTAGCCAATTTCTTCGAGATAACGAGTTAGAAGTTAATATATGTGATATTAATTGGTTCTAAAACTTCTGTGATGAATTGTCAGTGTTCTATGATGTGCTTGCAATGTTGGATATTGTTAGCTGCCAAATCCTGGCTTTGATTCAGGATACAGCCTAATAATAATTATTTTTTTAAATGACCATACTATTAGTAACGGGTGACAATAATCATCCGTCACTAAAGGGTCCTTTAGTGATGGGTGACATTACGACCCATCACTAAAGCGTCATAACAGGTGAGTCGGTAGGCCCCCTTTAGTAACGGGTGTATATTATCGCCCGTCACTAAAGGGTGACCCTTTAGTGTTTAGGGTGAATACCCGTCACTAATGACCTAGCTTCATTGACACGATAAGAGTAACGGGAGATATGCCCGTCACTAATAAAGGTTATTACCCGTTACTAATAGGGTTTTTTATGGTAGTGCAACACTTAATATCTTCTTTTTATACCATACACTTGATTATGTAGGTCCCTTCGAGGTGGTGCACCCAAGATCTTCAATGTTGGGGGCAGATTGTGGACAAGTGGTGCACTCTTGAGTGGCAGGACACTCACAATGCCTGCCGGGAGAGATGTCTACTGATGAGAGGGGCACCGCACCATCAAGACTCCCAGAACCTAACTCAATACGCGATGAGATGGGTATGCAATTACAAGTCTTCTTTCTCTCGCTCATTTGCACTTTATGGCTCTTATTATTTTTCTGTTGCAGTCGACGGCCAATGCAAGTCAAGAATGCTCCCAGGTCATGGCTTTTGCTCTGGCACATAAGGGGAGGGTGGTGCAAGGGAACTAGTACAACCTAAATGACCCGCTCGAAGCATATACAAACCTGAGCACCTATGATCGCCTCCAAGGATACATGAGTATGGCCAAGGAGATACACAGCCCTGATTATGATCCTGTACAGCATGACATTGATGGGAAAGTGGTCATGAGGAAGGGAGGAGGCAAGAGGCATGGCCGTTATTGGATGGGCGATGGCACGCTCGATATGTCACGCACCCCCACTCTCTCTTAGCTTAGAGCTCATAGCTCGAGCTCAGGTGCGGGTATACGGCATCGCCTAGAGCCTACACGGGTTGCCGTTACCGAGCTCTAGGTTAGGTATATTATCTATTTATCCTCAAAGTCTTTTACTTTATTTGCATTGAAACGATAATGACATTGCAATGACAGTGTGTAGGCCTAGCTAGAAGAAGAGAGAAGGCAAAGGGAGGAGATGCGAGTCCAGATGCAGGCCTAGGTGCAGGCCTAGGTGCAGACCTAGCTGTAGGCCCAGCAGGCCCAGATGCAGGCCCAGATGCAGACCCAGATGCAGTAGTATTGGGAGCAAATGATGGGCTCTTATTATGGTCAGATGGGCCAGCCTGTGTCACTGATGCTATCCCCTCCTGTACTCCCTCAACCATCTCTGCACACTCCACGGAGTGGCAATGTGAATTTCTAACCATGTAATCATCATTTTTCTATATATAGTTGTGCTAACTAACTCTTTTTTGTAGTGGCCATTGTCGGCATCGGGATTGAATTAGCCAGAGAAGGACAAACAATCTTAGAATCCTTGGGAGCAGCGAAATAAGTAAGTTGTATAAGTTGTAAACTTTTTAGTTGCCTAACTTTGTAATGCACTTGTTGAGTGAATTGTTATGGAGGACTTTATGAACTTGTGATGAAATATGATGTGAATTATGAAATGTGAACTTGTGATGAAATTTGATGAAATGTGATGTAAGTTGTGGATTGTTTGAAATGTATATGTGGATTTTGTGAAATATGGCATGGATTTGAATGTGACGTCGATTTGTATGTGATGTGGTTGTAGATATATATGTGAATGTATATGTGGATTTGTGAATTGTAGAGTGTACTCATTTTTGAAAAAAAAAATTAAATTTTTTTTAGGGTTTGCCGAGTGACAGAAAAGGCACTCGGCAAACACGTGACACTTCGCCGAGTGCCCGGCGTGGCACTCGGTGAAGCCGCCGTTAGGTCGCTCTCACCGTTTGCTGCTTTTTTGTGCCGAGTGCCACTCCGGACACTCGGCAAAGCCGACATGGCACTCGGCGAAGGGTTCATGGAGTGTTCAATAAAAAACACTCAGTGAACATTCGTCGATAGCGGATTCGTCAAGTGTTATTCGTGGACACTTCGCTGAGTAGAATTTAGGCTTCATCGAGTGCCGTAGACACTCGGCGAGCGCCTGTTTTACCACAGTGGTACATGAACACGTACGTTTGTAAAACTTCTGTAAATGCAAACTCAATTGATTTGATCACAAGGCAGATCGACCCAGGTGTGATGCTGAAAAAGCTAGTGTGACGATGGGTTAAAGGCTTAAAGCTGCCCAAGATGCATTTTGGGGTAGGCTTAATTAGACTAGACAGTGAAGGCAGGAAAGTGCCAGCACAAAAGATAAATTAAAGCAAAAGAGATGGAGGAGGAGGTCGACATGCACGTGAACATATGTACGTTAGGTTGTTCTGAATGCATGGCTGCAGTACAGATCGAGCAGTGTAAACAGTGCAGTAGTGTACTATATATTTCCGGCTGTTCTTCGAGATGGTGTCGTCTCAGCTGGACGGATCATCTCGTGTAGACGAATCGATCGATCGTACTATATATTATTTGTTAATTTTAAGCCGTGTTACGAGGTTACTCCATTGGGAAATCAATCTAAGCAAAGCATGCAACGGATGCAATTGGTCGAATTGTTGTGCGGCTAACAATTTGCACAAACAAATTTTGTTGACAGACGTACGTGTCCAGATCGACTTGTGTTCAATTATATGCCTCTGGTGAGACTATAATTATGATTTGTTTTGTGCTGTTATATTCATTAAATTTGGTAAAAACATGTGTCGTTTTACGGTTTTAATTAATTTGGACATGTCTCAAGTCAAACTAAAAAAAACTTTTACACAAAATGTTTTAAAACATCTGGACTGAATATATTGTTACAATATCATTGCATTTTACAAATACATTATAATGAAGATGCTGATGGTTGAAGTTGCATTTTAGTGACAAATTATTGATATTCAAATTAGCATATACTTTGGAACCGGGAGTACCACTTATTTTTGTTGCAGAGGTTGGCCCCTCCATCAGAGTTAAATTAGCATTAGGCGTTACTGTAGCTTAAGCAGATTTTAGAAAAATTAGCATATGCGACCCATCCCAATAGAAAAAAATTATGATCTTTGGCTCTGCCCCTGAGTGCATGAACTTTTTATAATCGCTTAATCAATATAAAGAAAAATAGGAGGTTTTTCCAGTATATTTGTACTAAGCTTAATTCAAGGTGAAACATAAATTCTATCAATACAAGAGAAAATGCTAAAGGAGAAAATTGCTGAATGTAGAGGCATATATAGAGACTAAAAATAGCTCGGAATTAATTAACTCGAAAGTTTCATAGCTCTCTCAATCAACCGCCTCCAAAGAAAATTGATGTGCTATACTTTCGTTGTTACAAGTCATGTCACAATATTGGGTGGGCCATGTAACTGTGAAATGAAATATAAATTTAAGGTTGAACAGTGCGAATTAGCCCTAGCTAGCTAGCTAGCTACCGCAGAAGAAATTGATTTCATCACTATTTTGGCTAACTTCCTTTTACTTGCTAAATTGGTTTGCCTTGTCTAATTAGTTTTCTATCTATCACTAATTCTATGTGATATAAGTCCACTCATAAAATCTTCAAGCATATAAATACCCAAAGTTAAATTTTGGCCAGAATATCAACTGAATAATCAGCTAAGTACGAGTGTGTGTGTGTGTGTATTATTTACAACATTTTGGGGAGACCGTGGACAGTGTATACAACCAAATCTGAAGAAATATTTACAGGCATATGCACCTAATATAATCGAGTGTATACACTTCGACCTGACAAAAGGAGATTCCACAAACATTTTTATCCTCAAACCTAGGTCAAACTTCTTGACTGTAACTAAGTTTAAATAAAAGTATAATAATATTTATAATATTAAATAAATACACTATTAAAACATATTTAATGATCGATTTAATGAAACTAATTTGGTGTAATAATTGTTAATATTTTTATAAAATTGATCAAAGTTAAAGAAATTTGATTTTAAAAAAATGAAGATATGTAACAAAGAGAAGAAAGTATCGTCATTGTTTTGATAAACGGCTAAAAACGGTTGCCTATGCCTACCAGTAGTACAAGGCAGAGGAAAAATGTGTGATTAGACAGGCAATATCATCTTTAGATCTTTTCTGTGCACTGACACAAAAGAAACATCACTCACACTGAAGGTCTGAAGCACTGAAGACAGTTATAAAAGGGCAATTTACCCATGAAGCCAGTAGCAGTTGTGGAAGTCTGTTACACTTACACTACACTGGTTGGCACAATATAAAGGGTTGCAGGGATCTAGGGACAGTTAACAGCTGCCTCTCCCTGCCTTCTCCTTTTTTGGGTTTTTCTTACTCCTTTCTCAACTCCCTCTTTGGTTGGGTCATGTTTGCCTTGCTTGCTGAGCTCTGTTCCCAAGGGTTACTACTGTTTCAGTTCACAGCTTGACTACTTGTGGCAAGTGGCTATGCAGGCTAGGATGATGGAGTTCAGTGAGAGTTGTGCTTAGAATAATGTTAGGCTAGGAAACTTTGGGTAGGTTGTCTTGAGTTTGTGTGTGAGAGAGATTGAGATGGATATGGCTACCGGCAACAAAATGCTAATCCAAATGTGATGTCTGAAAAACAAAAACACACTGCAGTTATGAACTCAGGTTAATCCAAGGTAGATGAAGGTAGTGTTTCAGACTTTTCTAAAATACAGTATATCAGTAAGTACCAGTTAACAATAGAGCCATCTAGTGACAGGGGTAGGATGGTCCAGCCACATAGGCCCTCAGAAAAATTGGAGTCCTAAATCTTAATTAACTAACGTACGTACTTAATTAGAAAGAAAAGAATAGGTAAATTAGTGATTACAATTATTTAGTTGATTCATTTTTCGTGTTGTTCTAACGCAATTTTGTCGCCTAGCTACATTAATATAATCTTAATTATCTAAAAACAACATGTATTAAAATTGTATAAGTAAGTAAAAATATAATTTGGTTGTATAAATTATTTGATTATATATGATCCTATTTTCATACCGGGACGTCAAATTATGCACTAGTTAAGGACATAAATGCACGTGTCACTTCAAAATATATATGCAGGCATAGAGAATCGAGGGTCCCCCTTGTAGCTAGCACATCAAAATATCATATGTTCTGGTGATGTCTCACAGATCGATCGAGAAGACGTTGTGCACGGTACATCATGAACAGTGCGGCATGTTGAATGCTGTGCAGGGTGGCTGGCCACGGAAGATCCAAGGACGGATAGATGGCGATTGAATGATAAGTTGATAACCCTTGCTATTAGCGTGCATTGGAAATTTATCAAAAGGGCTTCGGCTCACGAAAGCCTCCTCTCATTGGCTGCTCCAGCTGCACCCCTCTTCTTGCCTTGGATGCAGCCGCTTACCTGCATATATACCCATGTACAGAGAGAGAGAGCTAGGCACATACCCCACACGACTGCACCTTGGTTATATTTGTTTCTCTTGAAGAATTTGTGTTTCTAGCTTGGCAAATCAGCTTTCAGCTAGCTGCCTAGCCATGGGAAGTGTAGGTTCTTATGCTTTTAGTTAGTTTCAGCTGTGTTCTTATGTTCTTCTGATGCCACTGATTCCTCTGCCAATCTCCATTTTTTTGCTTCCAACGTTGTCTTCATGTGTTGTTGCTTTTCTTGGGCTCAGGCCTGAAGCTTTTCTTCCCTCTCATGGAGAAATTTATTTTCTCCGTTGCCTCTTGCTGTCTTTGCAGGCAGCTCTGAGCTTCCAAGAACACGGGCTTGGGCTGCAGGTGATCACCACCCGTGGCGGCAATGGCGGTGCAATGCCGTGGTGGGCCGGAGCCGGAGCTGGAGCTGGAGCTGGATCCCAGCCACTGCAAGGAGCAGGAGAAGGAGGAGAAGAATCATTCTGCCAATTAAGCCACGCAATCATGGAGGACAGCCGAGTCCTGCAGGACCACCACCATAAGATCCTCGCCGTCGGCCGGCAGCCACACTGCGCCGTCGACCACAGCCGCCACCACCACTGCCCGGCAATGCCACCGGAGCGACACCCTCCGCCTCATCCTGAAAGCTGTGTGGTGAAGTTCCCAATTATCTCAGGTGAGTGAGCAACTTCCAACCATTTCATCATCTTGTGATTGGAGGACCATGAGGTCTTGTGCCGTGGCGACGACGATCATTGGTGCTCCAATTCATGGAGCATACGCGCCGGTGTCGGCCGGTTTCGCTTGTCGCCGTCGTCCTTGGTGGAGATGGTGTGTGTACCAGGCGGCCGTTCTGAATGTTAGACGGTGGCCATTTCAGTTAATTACTGCAGTGAAGTGCAGGTTGCATATGGTTCAGTGGTCCTGGATCTCATGGTCCAAGTCCTAGGAAACTTTAAATGATGATTTTGGGTCCCTGATTTTGGTAGGAGGTGAGGTTGTTGCCACACTTAAGAGGTCTCTTCTGAACTTCTGATCCTAATCTTTTTGTTTCTTTTGAAGAGGGAGTAAGTACTGGCACTTAGGAGATTAATTAGAAGGGTGTCCAATTGCATGAGCTTGCTTGCCTCATGGACAGGCTTTAGAACTGAAGAAAAACTGAAGGGAAAAAAAGGAGAGTTGTTCTCACTTGAAATCTGGTAACAGCACACAGAAAGGGTGGGCCTTGGTGAATGGGTTATAAAACTTGGCAAAATAAGTTTTTTATTTGTTATTACGCTGGGGGTACAGATAGTACATTATTTTAATCTTAGTTTGTCTTGTTAACTCTATGTAGTTGTGAAGTTAATTACTGGCTGATGGCGTATGGCCATAAAAATTTTGAACAGAATGTGTGCAACAGTGTGGAATCAGCCCCCTCCTTTAAGGTTGAGGTCTGAACCAGTGCATTTTGTTCCCTCTTATAAAAGTGAGACTGACTGAAAGTCTTTTGGTAACTAAATGAGAAAAGTTTAGAGCAAATGATATCACTCCTATCAGAAAAGGATCTAATGCTTGGAATGTTTAATAGGCACTATTCTTCTTTATTCCAGATGAGATTCCAAAAACATTCTTAATTGTTACTCCCATATTGAAATCTTCGTTGTGCACTAATTTTTCCAGCATAGTCAGACAGATATTTTGATAAAAATCTTGTCAAAGAAAGAACATTAATTTTTTCAGATCTACAGCCTACAGATTCCATTGCTGACAGAATACCTGGTTGTTTCAGGTGACTGTTATCTTGGCCAAGAGCTGAAATTTCATGAACCTTCTGTGCCGACGATCGCCGCATACCCGCCATTGCAGGAGTACCAAGGCCATTTCGAGCTAGCCCTTGGCCAATCCATGGTGAGACCTCTCTTAGCCAATGCAGCAACAGTTCAGAACTAAATCTGAAAACATCTTGGTTGAGCTGATCTATTGTTTTGTTAACTTAAGGTGTGCACCAACTACTGTAATGCTGAACAAAGCTATGGTGTGTACTCCCCATATGGAGCCCAAACTCTGGTGTGTATGATCTTCCACAATTCTTCAGTTTTTTATCTCTGAACATTTCTTGTTTGTCATTTCAGTTCAGCATGCCATGATGCCATGCGATTTTGATAAGAAGCTGACAAAGTTTCAGTCTTTCAGACGCTTCTCTGATATTTTTTGCTGATTTGGTTCACCATTTTGCATGGAAGGCTGGGCGGATGCTTCTGCCGCCGGCGATCACCACCGACGTCGGGCCGATCTACGTGAATGCTAAGCAGTTCAACGGCATCATCCGGCGGCGCCTTGCCCGCGCCAAGGCGGAGCGGGAGCACCGGGTCTCCCGGAGCCGGAAGGTAAGACGAAGACGACGAGACGTATCCCTCCATTTGTCAATTCGGCGGCGCACTGACTGACTCGTCTTCTTGTGCTCGCCGCGC
>KE371307.1:116364-140799 GCA_000418225.1 Zizania latifolia
TTCTTAAGTCACTTGCAAGGCTGATATTCTCGTTGTTAGAAGCTTTGGAGGTAGTTGTATTTTCCACTGCGTTTTTAATTTGCGCCCATTCACCCCCCCCCCTCTGGTCGCCTTTTCGGTCCTACAACCTATGACATAATTTCTGAGGGATATAACACATGACACATAAATATTCAAGTGAAAGATAAATAAATATGTTGTGTTGATCTAGTGGCTAGTTTGAGTTAAATGCGGTTGCACATGTTCTAGCTGTGTTTATTTTACCATGATAGAGCTTTCAATTTTAGTATTAGCAGTACTATAGCTCTTGCAATGTCAAAACAATGAAATCTGAATGAAAAATTATCAAAAAGAAAGAAAGTGTGCAAAAGCACATAAAGAAAAGAAAAGCATGCAAAAGCACAGAAAATTCTACATTTATGAAAAAATATTTTTCCTAGATCGTCTAACGAGACTGCTTATCATTGTACTTTGATATAAACTTGTAGATGATCATAAATGATCAGACCTTTGAAATAGGGACTACTTGTGTATACAAGAACCTCACAATAGGTTGTGTGACCGAAGCTCGGGTGGCATCATCTGTCTCTGGCAGTGATCGTTGTGCTGGGTTAAACACTTGTGAAAATTTCATACAAAAGTTGCATATATCAAATCTGAAATTTTCAATGACTATGAATTGCACTTTTAAGAGCACTCGCGCTGTTTTGGTTTTGTGGACGTGGCTGAATTGTGTGTGTTGTATTTCTCTTAGATTAGTCCTAGTGAAAGTCAACATATAAATCATTGAAATCATTCAATTTTAGTGCTGATTTGAACTTGAGAATTATGGCTTAGTTTCATCTTGAGGCTTTTAGACTTGATTGTTAGCTGGTTGATCTATTTATATTATTTGTGTTGTAAACCTTGTCACATGGATTGCTTTAAGTATACTTCAAAGCTCTCAAATAAGGAAATCAAGAAATTTATGTTCGCACGATAATTTCTCTCTTTTACTTTACTTGATTAAATCATTGTCAAGGGGGAGAAATACCTAGGGGCAGAAATTTGTTTTTGATAAAATCATTGTCTTTTGTAATCAATTTTCGATGGAGTTTTATTTATTGTTCTTTGAAAAAACTTTGGGGGAGAAAAACTTGTGCTTGTGCTTTCAAAAATCAAAAATTTCTTCATGCTTTTTAATGTGTAAGGATCAGTTTTATGTGCAAGGATAGCATAATCTTTTAATTTGATTTCTTGCTGATTTTTAGATCTAATGTCAAGTTGTTTGCTCTCATTAGTAGCTGTCTCAATATCATCTTTAACAATTTCATCGAAAGTTAAAGGTAACAAAGTAATTTTCACGTCTTTATGCACAAGAGTGTAGTTATTACTCCTATCATGGTGATGTGCATCATTATCAAATTTCAAAGGGCGATCCATGATTATAGCTAATGAGGCAACCTCAACGGGTACCTGTAATGACTTTTTACCGGACTCATCAGCTCGTGTGGAGGTGGAAGGCCGTGTGCTCGCTGGTGTTGATGCAGGTGCATGTGCAGGCGCATGACGAACGCTTGAAGAAGAGGAATGCTTGGTCAGTGCCGATGCGCTCGTCACTCATGACAAATAGGAGTTTCCTGCCTTGTGTTGACGTTCCTGCAATTCTTTCTCTGCATGCATAGCAAGCTGGAACAAATAGTTAAGAGTATTAAATTCTTTATAATAAATGATATCTTGAATCTCACGCTTCAATCCACCATAGAAGAGACAAATTGTGTCCTTTGTGTCCTCCACAACACCACAACGGGTCATGCCCTTCCGAAGCTCTGCATAATACTACCTCACAGACATGTTACCTTGAACCAAGCATTATAGTTTCTTACGCAATTCACGTTGATAAGAAAGAGGGTTAAACCTACTACGCATAACTCTTTTTAATCTATCCCATATATCAGGTTGCAATTGAAGTTCACTTAGCTCTTTCCACCAGATTATAGCACATACTACCATAGAAATGGTCTTTAGTGACGGAGCTTTACTGACGGATCAAAGATGCACGTCAGTAATACACTTGTGTTGATGGACTGTTTTCCACGCGTCAGTAATGCTGCATTATTAATGACGGGTTGTAATGCGGCCCATCACTAAAGATGGGGCACCCCCATTAGTGATGGGTCGAAACATAACCTGTCACTATAGGGTGTTCTCATTAGTGATGCATGTTATTTTACCCACATCACTAAAGAGACCGCAACCCTAAGGCCACCGTTAGTGATGTGTTTTTAGGGATAACCGTCACTAATGAGAAGTATTTAAGCACCGCACGAGCTCAGATCCACCGAGCTCTGCACTTATTGCTCCCACCCACCGGCTGCAGTTAAGTCCCTAGCCATTGGCCGACTAACCACTGCACGCATGCGCCTGGGGATGGTGACCCGTATTGTTACGTGCGCCGGTGCACCGCCTGGCACTGCTGCTAGCACCAAAGTCTGGCCAAAGGTATATTTTTTCTCCAATATTAGTGCACCACCGTATTTTTGTAATAAATATATATGTTGAACAAAGTGAAATAATTAGTGAATTAACAACTAATGGATGTTTGCTTGTAATGAATTAATTTTGTTACAAATTTTTATATGAGTTATTAGAGTCGCGCAACCGATTACGTCGTCTCCCGTTCGGGAGTGTTGGATTATAAATATAACCAGGCAACTAGTCATATTTATAGGAAGATGCTCTCGAATTATCCACGTGGTCCCGTACGATTCTAGAGAGAGTTTCGGTGGTGTCTCCCTGTTGTTCTCTGGATAAACAACTCTCTCGACCTCAAGTTGAGACGTGTATTTGGAGAACAGTGGGTAGATGCTGCCAAAATTCTCTCTAGAACCGTACAGTACCACGGGATACAGATATGTGGGCCACACTTCTCCAGATGTGATTTAGGACCTATTCTTGCCTATTAGTGTCCAAAGCATGCTTTAATTGTCGCAGGTCATAAACGTGGATATGATGGTTATTTTTTTGATAATTTTGTAGATGCCAACAACAAGGAGCTAGATGTATCATGATTGTTGTACTTGCAATGAATACTTGAGTGGGGTGAAGTCTTTTATGAGTATTACTAGAGCAGACATATAAGCTAACAGAAAGACTGTAATGTGATGTTCATGCTATGATTGTAAGAACGAAAAGAAGTTTCTAAATTCAGAATATGTCTATGACCATTTGCGAAGACGTGAATTCAAGAAGAGATATTGATAAGGAACCTCCTTGAGGGTGGCCCGTTCTTCATGACAGTAGGTCAAAGAACCGAAGATATCTTGCTGTGAACAGCGGGATAACTAGTTTTATACCTGTCCAAGGTTGGATACGACCAAGCGACGGGGAGAGAGGCACCGAAACCATGAAGACTTCTACTCGATCTACGAACGACCGTAGAACCACGATCCGGAACTAATCCATACAAATCGGTATAGCCATACTAGAAACCGTAGAGCACGAACTAGGGGATCCTAGAGGAATCTCTTCATAAGTCCAAGTAGAACAAGGAAGAACAAAGATATGAGTAAGACACTCGGTAGCTCACCTGCAATACCATATGGTTTATCAATTCATCAAAAAGTCCCCTCTTGCAAGGACAATGAGGAGTATTTATACTAGGAACTACCCTCCTAACTGGGTATCAAAAGACTCTTAAGATTCTTGTGAAGTTTGGTAGCTCAAAGGTCTTCAGGAAGAAATCCCGAACAGCCTCACGCACCCTTTCAGCTTCTATGCAGTCTTCACTAAAACAGTCATAACTTTTTATTGGGAAGTCTAAACAATGATCCGTTTATTGGAGATAAAAGTATACTTGATTATCTTTTCAACCAAATGCATTATGGCTATTGAATCATGATAGGTTGAATCGCCCATCTCTTGGAAGTTAGAACATGGTCAGTAGACAGAGGTAAAAAGTAACACCGTGGAAGAAAAAGTAACGGACGATCAGACCAGTGTATAAAGTAACACCATGGAGAAAAGAATAACAGATGATTGGACTAGTGGATAAAGTAACACTGAGGAGGAAAAAGTAACGGACGATTGGACCAGTGTAAAAAGTAACACTGCGAAGGAAAAAGTAACACTCGACTGGACCATTTTCACCTCTTTATCAACACATGTTTGTGGCTTGCTCTTCTTTGTGAGTGAACCTAAGCAACATCAATGTAGAACAATTAGATAGTATACTATCCCTAGATAAGGTGAAATCATAATCAGTTAGGAATGAATTCACCTATTCTTGTAATTTCTTGGCGTGGCTCCGTGTAAGTGGACTATAATTACATTCACTTGTGTTAGACGGTGAATGCTCCTAATGTTCCAACACATGATGAGCTGGGATGTCCTCATCATCCGTCCTCTGTTGAAAAGGAGTCGTCCTTGACTCTTCTATTCCAAAGAATGGAGACAGATCGGAGACATTAACAGTTGGGCTTACACCATATGCACTTGGAAGTTTAATCTCATATGCATTATCATTGATCTTGTGGAGCACCTTAAAAGGACCATCAACGCGTGGTTGCAGCTTGCACTTGCGTTGTTCTAGAAAATGGTCCTTGCGCAAATGCGTCTAAACCAAATCTCTGGGTTCAAACAACATTTTCTTATGACCTTTGTTGGCACGTTTCACATACAGTTTGGTCATCTTTTCTATGTTATCCTTAGCATGATCATAAAGCTTCTTGATAAATTCAGCTCACTTGCTTCCATCAAAATTCACACGTTCCTACATCGGCAAAGGCAAAAGATTAATGGGAGCAGTAGGTTTGAAACCATATACAATATCAAATGGACAATACTTAGTGGTCGAATGTACCGCCCTGTTATATACAAATTCCACATCAGGCAAGCTCTCTTCCCATAATTTCAGATTCTTCTTGAGAACAGCTCACAACAATGTCAATAACGTTCGATTAACAACTTCAATTTGACCATCAGTTTATGGATGGCATATCGTAGAGAATAGCAACATTGTCCCAAGTTTTCCCCGTAAGGTCTTCCAGAAATAGCTCAAGAACTTGGTGTCACGATCTGAAACAATAGTTCATGGCATGCCATGAAGTCTCACAATTTTCCTAAAAAACAATTCAGCAATATGTGAAGCAACATCGCCCTTATGGCATGGAATAAAATGAGCATCTTGCTAAACCTATCAACCACAACAAAGATTGAATCCCTCTCCCTCTTGGTTCGAGGTAAACTAAGAACAAAGTCCATAGAAATATCTTCCCATGGTACACTAGGAATAGGTAGAGGAGTGTATAAACCATGAGGGTGAAAGTGTGACTTAGCTTTGTGGCAGGTTTCACAGCGAAGAACATGTCTCTCCACATCTCTTCTCATCTTAGGCCAAATGAAGTGATCAGTGAGTACTTGCTCTGTTTTTTTGGCACAAAAGTGGCCCATAAGTCCACCCGCATGAGCTTCCTACACAAGCATAATGCAAACAGAATAACCTGGAATGCAGAGTTTATTAGCTCGAAATAAAAACATATCATATAAATGGAATTTTTCCTATCCCTTGCCATTATAACACTTGGAATATGGCTCAGCAAAATATAAATCAGTAGCATATAAATCTTTTATACCTTTCAAACCAAGAATTTTAGCATCAAGTTGTGAAAGCAAATTATGACGCTGAGACAATGCATCAGCTACAACATTATCCTTCCATTTCTTGTACTTGACAATATAAGGAGAAGACTCAATAAATTCACTCCATTTTGCATGTCTTCAATTCAGTTTTAGTTAGCCTTTAAGATGTTTCAAAGATTCATGGTTTAAGTGTATCACAAATTCTTTAGGTAAAAGGTAGTATTGCCAAGTTTCTAAGCTCCTTACAAGAGCATATAATTCTTTATCATAAACCGAGTAATTTAGAGTTAGAACACTTAGCTTTTCACTTAAGTATGCAATTGGCCTCCTTTCTTGCATGAGCACACCTCTAATCCCTACACCATTTGCATTATATTCAATTTCAAATGTCTTACTAAAATCTAGGAGTGCAAGGAGTGAGGCTGTTGTTAACTTCATTTTCAGCTCTTTAAATGCCTTCTCTGTGCTTCTCCCCATTTAAAAGGCACTTCTTTCTTTGTTAACTCGTTGATTGGAGTAGCAATGGTGGTGACATTTTTCACAAATCACCGGTAGAAACCAGCAAATCCAAGGAAGCTCCATACTTGGCTCACATTTTGTGGAGGCACCCACTCATGAACAGCTTTGATCTTTTCCTCATCCACCTCCACACCTTGGCCTGAAACAACAAAGCCAAGAAAGACTACCTTGTCTGTGCAAAAAGTGCACTTGTCAAGGTTAGCATATAATTTTTGCTCTCGTAGGACTGCAAGAACACTTTGGATATGCTCAATGTGTTCATCAAGGGACTTGATGTAAATTAATGTATCATCAAAATAAACCACAACAAACTTGCCAATGAAAGCTCTAAGCACATGATTCATCAATCTCATGAAGGTACTAGGTACATTAGTCAATTCGAAAGGCATCACCAACCATTCATACAACTGAAACTTAGTTTTAAAAGTTGTTTTCCACTCATCTCCTTCTCGCATTCTAATATGGTGATAACCACTTCTCAAGTTAATTTTTATGAAAATGATAGCACCACTAAGTTCGTCAATCATGTCATCAAGTCTAGGAATCGGATGTCTATATCTTATGGTGATGTTATTAATAGCTCGACAATCAACACACATTATCCACGAACTATTTTTCTTGAGAACTAAAAGAACAGGAATAGCACAAGGTGAAAGATTTTCTTGCACATATCCTTTTTTTATTAATTCTTCCACTTATTGCTGAATTTCTTTTGTTTCCTCTGAGTTGGTGCGGTATGCGGCTCGGTTTGAAAGTGGAGCACTGGGAACAAGGTCAATTTGATGTTCAATCCCTCTCTTAGGTGGCAGCCCCAGTGGTATTTCATCCAAAAACACATCCTCATATTCCTGTAACACATCAGAAACAACACTTGACAAAGTAGAGGATAAGTCATTAGTAGAAAAAAAATTATCCTTGTACAGGAGTACAAAGAACATGGCATTGGATTCACTTAATTGTTTTAAATCCCCCTTCCTAGCCACCATAACTAATCCCTCTTTTTTCATTGTCTTGGTTCTTTGAAGCTGTATTGTTTTATTTGACTTTGGATTCACTCCCTCACTATGTTTGTAGGTCACTCGTCATTGATTCTCGCTCTCTCGCTGTTTTCTTTTTTGATCATCCTTCAAAATCTCCTCCGATGTCAAAGGAAGCAAGGAGATTCGCTCACCTTTGTAAATGAAAGCTAGCTTGTTTATTCATACAAAAATATGAACATCACGGTCATATTACCACGGTCTTCCTAGCAGCAGTTGGCATGCTTACATAGACACCACATCATACTCCACATGATCATTATCCTCTCAATAGAGAAAGGAACTATCACAACATGGTTTACACAACGCACCACAATTATTAAGCCATTGCATCTTGTATGGATTAGGATGGCGCCGCTGTTTTAACCCTATTCTATCAACTAATTCTTGGCTTGCAATATTGTTGCAGTTGTAATTATCAACAATAATTCTACACAACTTGTCTTTGATCATGCCTCGAGTATGGAAGAGATTGTGTCACTGCTCATTCTCTTCTTTCACAGCACTAACACTAAGCACTCGAAGAGAAATAAAGCAATTAGTATCACCTTCATCTGGTTGGATCTCACTCCCATCATTGCTCACAGTCTCTTCTTGTATGCCTTCTTTTTCTTTATCACTTTTAGATTCACAATCACCTTGTTCATTTATAATCATGGTTCTCCTACTTGGACATTGTGCAGCAACATGTTCATGACCATAGCACTTGTGGCACACAATTTCTCAGCTACGTGTAGAGGGAGTAGCAATCGAAGCAACACTTGGAGCTGATGTACTTGCAGCAGGTCATTGTTGGTTTGCAGATGAGGACGTTGTAGAAACCACCATCTTCAAAGGAGAAATGGATGGAGAGGACCTAGCTGTTGCACCTTGGGACCAACCCCCACCAAAAGAGGTATCGGGCTGCTGCTTGCGCCGTGGGGCTGCAATGGAATAGCTTGCATAAGACCTTCCATATGTCTCTTGCTGAATTTTTCTCTTAGTGCGTATAGCTTGATCAATAAGATCTTACAAATTATGATATACAAACATCTCAACAAAATCAGAGATTTTGTCATTAAGACCACCCAAAAATCATGCCATTTTTTACTTTGGATCCTCTCTAATTTCAGTCCGCACTAACAGCAACTCCATCTCTTTATAGTACTCATCAATCGATCTTTTTCCTTACTTCAATATTTGCAACTGATTGTGAAGGTCACACTGATAGCTTGATGGTACAAATCGCCTTTTCATCAATTGCTTTATCTCTTCCCATGTATTGATATATTCATGCCCCAACACAAGTTGATTCTCCTGTATTTGATTTCACCAAGTAAGAGCATAATCAGAAAACTCAACTAAAGCAAGATTCACACATATCTGATCAGAAAGATTATGTACTCTAAAAATTTGATCACACTGCTCAGCCCACTCAAGATATGCATCTGCATCTTCTCTTTCAGAAAATTTTGGGATACTCAACTTGACACCAGCAATGCTGTACGGGTCATCCCTATTATGATGACCACGATGATGTTCTCTATTTTCATGATCAGCATGCCTGCGATGTTCTCGATGTCGCTCAAACAGTCCACCGTTTGCAAAGGGATTTTTATTATCATCAAATCCCTCTTCATAATCAAAGTCATCAAATTCTTCATCTTCAAAATGCACACGATGGTCACGACCACGTCCGTGAGCTCGTCCTCTGTGCCGGCCATTGCGACTAGCCCGTCTACCACCACCATGACCTTCTCTGAAATGGTCATGTAAGTCATGTCCTGCATTAGAATTCTCACTACCCGATTCAACATAATGATGTTGTGGAGCCCTTTGACCATCTATAGGCATGCGTTCATTGAACATCCTCTCCATGGCCTCCATAGGAGAGTTTTGTAGTTGATGGAACTCAGCCCGTGAGACTAGTGGTTCCTTTACTCCATATCGACCAACATGAACACTCGAATTAGGTCAACATGAAAAGGTTCAACAGTTGGTTTCGAGATCGGGTCGCATGATCGAGAACCCTAGTGAGCAAATCGATCAGGTAGCTAGCAGTAGGCCCTATATACACAGTTACAACATATCAAGGTTACCATATAAATGGTTATACATTCTACACAGTTGATCAAGATAGCAAGAGCACAAACCAGAACAGTGGTGTTTGTATAGATGACTACGACAACAATAATGTAAAGATCACATATTACGATCAGATAGAGGAGATTTGGGAACTTGACTACCTAGGGTTCAAGGTACCTCCGTTTCGATGCCGCTGGGTCAGTGGAACAAAAGGCATTATGGTCGACAAGTACGGATTCACTAGTGTCAATCTAACTCAGGTCGGCTATAAAGAAGAACCTTTCGTGCTCGCTAAACAAGTTGCTCAAGTATTTTATATGTCTGATGTGACAAATAAGAAGCTTCATGTTGTCTTAGCTAGAAAAAGACGGATTGTGGGTGTTGAACATGTTATTGATGAGGACGAGTACAATCAGTTTGATGAGATACCTCCTTTCGTCACCACAATTATACCATAGGTTAAACCAAATGAGAATACTTTGTACCTGCGCTTGACCATTTTGAAGGATTGTACGTTAAAAAGGTAAGAAAATAGAAGGTGTAAAAGTTAAATTGTACATATACAATGTTGTGTTGCAATGATCAATCTTCATTGTAATTTCGTGAACATTTGTCTTTTAAGTGTAAGATATACTTATACTGATTTGTGTAATATATGTGGAATAGAAGTTCAAATACTGAGATGTGGGTGATTTGTAGAAGTCATACTGATTTGGGTAATATATGTGCAATGGAATTTTATGGCAAGTCATATCTATGACAATAAGTTAAAATCAAGACAAGTGTTTTGCCAAATTATTAGTGACGGGTGGCACGCAATGGCCGTCACTATTGCCAAGTTATTAGTGATGGGCAACAAGTACTGCCCATCACTATTGGTCATTAGTGATAGGCGACACGCAATGCCCATCACTAATTACTTAGCAATAGTGACGGGCATTGTGTGTCATCCATCACTAATAATTTGGCAAAACACTATTGTATCTCATTACTGTAAGAAGTTAGTGGAGATAACTTGGCCATAGAGGCTTGTGGTGGATGTTGCCTAGCTCGATGCATCCACCAGCGTGTGGATGCATCAGACCAGGCTTCATCCCACACAAGCTAATGTATGGCGTCATTAAATAGTCAGCATAACACTTACGCGGTCACTTTTATAAGTGACCACACAAGTGTTGTGCTAAGTGCTCCTGATCATCAGTGATGGATGATAACTATCACCCGTTACTGTTGATAAGCCATCACTGATGGGTGGTAACTACCGCCCGTCACTAAGGAAAGTCATTAGTGATGGGCGGTAACTACCACCCATCACTAATGAGTCCCGCTTATAAATAGGCAGGCCCCAAAGTGAACCACACGCTATCATTTCACGCACAACCCTAACCCTAGCTCTCAATGCTATCACATTCGTCGTGCTCCCCACCAGCCCCACCGTTCTGTCTCATGCTCCATTCCGTCCTAGCCGTCTGTTCCATCATGCGTGGCCTTCATTACGCCGTCCGTTCCGTCGCACGTGGCCTCTATTCCTCCCTCCGTTCCATCACGTGTGGCCAACAATACTCGCTGCCACCTCGGGTTGCATCTCCTCCTCCTCCTCGTCCGACATGGCTAGGGTTTGTTACTTAATACTTTGTGAGTTTGTGAATATGTGTATAATTTATGAATATATTGCTTTGTGGATAATTTGTGAATATTTGCTCGATGAATATAAGACTATTAGTTTGAGTATGTGTGTAACAATTAGGCTTATTTTTTTGTTTTGACAAGTTTGTTCATGCAATAATCTCTCATTATGTGTTAATATTATTGTTCCTATATTTTGTTCAAGCTGTAATGTTCTTTCATTATGTGCTTTTCATTACGTGCTTACTATTATTGCTTAATGAATTAGTTGTCACACACCTGTGAATTAAATTATAGCCTAGTGGCGAGGAGGCCATTAAGTTGGCAGCCCGACTTCTGAGAGCAATCATGTTCAACATAATGTAGGTTATGTCTATGTTATCACAAAGAAATTATTTTAGTTTAGAAATTCATGCTCAATGTTACATTCCTATGGTTATTAAATTTCATGTTGTATGTACCTCTATTATAACGTTGTACTTATTACATTCTTTTTATTTCACTTTTTAAAATAATATTCTATGTTACAATTTTATTTCATTTTGGTTTTTTAAGAGTCTCTTGCTTCTTACCTCCTTCTAAACAAATTTTGAAAAATGAGTCAGAGTCGTGCAACCGATTACGTTGTCTCCCATTCGGGAGTGTTGGATTATAAATATGACCATATAACTGGTTATATTTATAGGAAGATGCTCCCGAATTGTTCACGTACATTGGACAGTCCAAGGATATGCGGGCCACGTAGTTGGACCATGTGGTCCCGTACAGTTCTAGAGAGAGTTTTGATGGTGTCTCCCTGTTGTTCTTTGGATACACAACCCTCTCGACCCTAAGTCGAGACGTGTATTTGGACAACAGCGGGGACATTCTACCAAAATTCTCTCTAAAACCGTACGGGACCACAGGGTCCAGTTACATGGGCCACACATCTCTAAATGGGATTTAGGACCTATCCCTGCCTGTTAGTGCCCAAAGTCTAGCGTTGTTCGATCATATATTTTTTGTAATGAAACATTAAGGTCTCCCTTCTCTTAATATTTAGATGTCTAGCTGTTCCTCTACTGGGTTTTCTAGCTCTACCAATGAGATCGAGCTACCAATCAAGAAGCCAAGGACACTAGCAAAGTGGCCAACGGACAAGCAAACCATCAAGGCGGTTGACAGCGATGGCCTACCAACAGATAAAGCGGCCTTGCAACGGCTGAGGAAGCTTGCAGGACTTATTGCATGGGAGAGGGTCCCGTTGACCCTGAGGAAGTTCGACGATCTCAGTCGAGTGCAGAAGACTGCACTCTTCAACGATGGGATCAATAATCTCCTCGAGTTTCTCGAGAATACAAAGGCGACAGCTTTAAGGACTACGATGAAGATGATATCCAAGCTATGGAGGTCTCATAAAAGCAACCTTATCTCAAACTTTGTCGCCAAAGACCTCGAGCCCTTCACAAAGTACCCGTACCTAAAAAAGGAGGATAGAGACCAATTTGTTAAAATGAAGAGCTCAGCTGAGTTCAAGGCAGAAAGCTCTATTAAGAAGAAGCTCCGAGCTAAGAATAAGCTATCCCACAACCTTGGCACAACTGGTTACATGGGGATGAAAGATAAGTTGTTGGCTGAAGAAAATCCATGGCAATAGTTTCTCGGTAGAGCGCAATCATTTCTAAGGACACAGGGGAGACTGATAGAGAGCAGTGAAGTCACGTGGACCTCGAGCGAAGCGACGTCAATGGCTCAGAAGGTAAGAGATCTGGCCGTACAGGCGTCACAAGAATCCTTCATTGCCGTGTGGGAGCAGGATGAGCTAATAATTGCTCTCGGAAACCTAGAGCACCCTTATCATGTGCAGGGCATCTCTAACTCGCAAGGCTGGAAGCATGGTTTCCTAGACAACGCTGACATGTACAAGAAGCAAAAAAGGTTCGGGGAATCGATGTGGAAACACTGTCATAGAGAATCAAGAAGGATCTATATGTAGATCTCACGAGGACCTTAGCTCTACACGGTATCGTCCTTCTAGCTCAACCTACATTCGATAGCCCTACATGTGTCAGAAAGAGTAGATATGCTTCAAGAGAGGTCGAGCAACCAGAAGTGACCCTACAATCTCACAGCGGTTTACAACACATGATTGACCAGCTAAATGAACCCACCCCATGCTTTCTTATCTTAAATCCCGCGGGGTATCAGATTGAGGTGGCAAGGAGTGTGGTCTACCTAGATGTGCATGAGCTACACACTGTGTCAATAAGGGAGGGATATGTAGTGGTGTTTATCGATTATGTACACCCCAACACAGAAAACATCGCACTGCCTATTCCTCTGAATGACGAAACCAACACTCTACATGATGCACGTCTATAAAGGGTACAATGGAACCAGCTGCATATTTTTGTCGATCCCGAGACTTCTGCAAGCTAACCTCATACTCAACCTCCCATTGCTCAACCTCTTGCTGCACCTGCTGCTACATCTCCTGCATGTGTCGAGAAAGGTAAAAGTGCCACTGCCCAAGAAGCCAACGGTCACAAAGACCAAAACAAAGAAGACCATTGGTAGAAAGTCCAAAAAAGTTACGGAGCCTAATGTGGTGTCAACCTAGACTCAGGCACACCCTAAGTACGAAGTTAGCAAGACTCTGCTTCCTCAAAATCAGCTAAGGAAGACTAGGCAATCTGTAATGGACCTACATGCATTCTACCTGACTAGTTGCAACAATAATAAAAGTTTAATTGCTGTAGTGTACAAGGAGCAGCATTTCAAGACCAGCAAAGGCTATTTTTTGATTTGCTTCGAGGATCTATATGATCTTTTCAATATGGGCGTTCTCAACGTTAGCTTGCTGTGGTGCTAGACATTGTAAGTCACATAACCTAGCCTTTTAGTTAAAGTCAACACGTAATTATATGGTATTAACTACTCTTATATATTTACAGGCTAATGTTGCAAGAATGCAAGAAGCGACCATTCAAATATCCAGCACGATAGGGATTCATGCGTCGACTACCTAAGTAAGTTCTTCTCCCATTGCACCACAAGAGAAGATTTCTTAATGGGCGTACACCGAATGGTGACCACACACTACCACAGAACCACTTAAAAGTAGCGCCATATCAGTGCTGGTTATCTCCAAGCTGACACTGAAGCTATATCACTACCGGTTTAAAAAATAGAAGCCATTAAATTTTTTGAACTTAAACGGAACCGGCACTATTGTGCCACTTTTAGTGCCGGTTCCACTTACAAACCGACACTGATGATGTATTGGTTCGTGTCATGAATCAGCACTGAAAGTGGTGAAACAGTGCCGGTTACATTTATGAATCGACACTGATGTATCAGTGTCGGTTCGTGTCATGAACTGAAACTGTTGTGGTGCTATAAATATTTCCCGCGCTGCAACAATTTGTATTTCGTTTGACCAACGGTTTATGGTTTAGACTTTAGGGTTTAGCATTTTTTAATAAAAAATAAAAAATGTGAAAAAAACAAAGGTAGCCTTTTTCATACTAAATAATAAATGTTAAAATACAAAGGTAGCCTTTTTCATACTAAATAATAAATGTTAAAATACAAAGGTTTGCCTTTTTTAATAATAAATAATAAATTTTAAAACAAAAAGTTAGAATTTGTTGAATTCCAAAATTTAGTGATAACATTCTCCAAATTTAGAATTTTTTGAATTCCAAAATATTTTAAAAGAAAATATAACATATCTTATCTCATGTAAGATTTTGGTATTTTTCTGGGTTAGTTTACTATTTTTAATTTATTAAGTGTGTTTTAGGATTTAAATTGAAATAGGTGAAATTTGAACTGCAAACTAAAATTTATGGAAAAATCATATTCATGTTTTTAAGTACATTTTAAGTTCTTATCCACTAAATTGAAAAAAAAATTTGAAAAGTCTAGGTTGTGACACTCGATCGGCAGAGCTTAATGGTTGTTTAGTTCTAAGAAAATCAAATAAAGTCTTAAAAACACGATACCTGTCATGGTGTTATAATATGATACGTAGATACTGTGATTAAAATTTAAAAATGTTTCAAGAAAGTTGTCACGTACGATGTTAAGAAAGCCGGAGATTCTCTGATGACGAATTAGGATTTAAAGAAGGAATGTGTTGGGTTTGAAAGCAAATCATCGATTAAATCCTCATTTGAACATGAAACTTTTTTACAATCAAAATACAGCGTATCTTGTCCCGTAAAAAAATTTGGCATTTTTCTGTGTTAGTTTACTATTTTTAATTCATTAAGTGTGTTTCTAGGATTTAAATTGAAATAAGTGAAATTTGAACTGTAAGTGCTTGAAATAATGAACCAAAATTTATTTATTAGGATTTTAATTGAAATAGGTGAAATTTGGAAATATTTTTAAGACGTTAGTATAAAAACGTTTCATCTGGTACAGTAAAAATTCTGCATTTATTAGGAGTAAATTTTGTGTGTTAAAATAAAATATTTATATTTATTAATATTAAAATATTCTTCAGTGCCGGTTCTAAACTAGAACCGACACTGATAGTGACTATCAGTATCGGTTATGTATTGAACCGGCACTGATAGCTCACTATCAGTGTCGGTTGTCCCTTCAAACTAGCATTGATAACCTTTCTATATGTGCATGCTATGGGACTTTGTCATTTTTCACCATCCCACAGATTACTCACGTGCCGCCGTCCTGCCGTTCGGCCATCCTACCGTCCTACCGTTTGGCCTTCTCCGCCTCTGCCTCCACCGTCTTTGTCTCCGCCTCCGCCGTCCCACCGTCTCCGTCTACTCCTTTGCTGTCCCGTCGTCTTCGTCTCCGCCTCCACCGTCCCGCCGTCCGGCCATCTCCGCCTACAACGTCCAGCCTTCTCCGCCCTTTTGTTTCCAACAACTTTGCATCTGCCTAGCCCTGTGAGGTTTGATGCCCCCTACTCTCACATTGTTTGGATTTAGGGTTTAGCTAGGGTTTAGAAGAGAGAACAAAAGTAGGAGAATGACTTCTGTTATTATATGCATTTCACGAATGTGTCGATTCCCTTTAAGAGAGTGGATTGGCTATCAAATGTAGTGAGAACCTCAAAAAATTTCAACTAGGATGTCGATAAAATAAGACAATACAAAGATGTCCTTGCATGGCTTGTTGGTGATAATGAAGTTCCACCATAGTAGAAGGAGGAAAACAGTGTCAGTGAAATCTAAACATAACATTGGGGCATCACTAGTATTAGCTTTGGCATTGATAGGTCAGTTACAGCTGATGGTGGATCCACTGAACAGCCTTACTGTCATGCTGTATCAGAAACTTCATGAGTGTTGTGGATCATTTCACCCCCTCAATTGTTGCCAAGTGTAATTGAGGAGTTTGTGCTATGATTCCTACATAGATTTTAAAGTGAGCCTTACATCAGCTTTGAACGTTCTCCACTTCTCCTCTTCCTCCATCTTCTCTATTCCCTGTTTGCTTCTATGCTTTAGCAGAGAAATTGGATAAGAGTGGGACATAAAAAGACATGCCTATTTTTCCTTTTTCTCTTAGCACTGCTTCTATGTTTTCAATTTCTTAAACCTGACATAGTGAGTGGTGAACCTGACATGGAGAACAATTAATTACTGTATACCTTTGAGTGTAAGCAATGATGGATTCTTTAAAAGTGTATGAGCTTTTATGTATATGTTAGATAATGTATATATTTGAGTATACCTTTTAAAATGGATTACTTGGATTCTTTGAGTGTAAGCAATGATGGATTATTTTTTACTAATGTAATATGATTATGTTATTCTTTCTCCTCCACCCGTATTACTGTACTTTTTTCATCGTTGTCAAATATAACATGAATTAGGGACATAGCAAGCCCCCCAAGTAATCAGCAGGGCACTCCTGCCAGACAACGTGCTTCCGCTAATACGTGGATCCCCTAAGGTATTAACTTATGTTTCTAACAGTTGCCTAATAAAGATCAATTATCTAGTCACCAGGTTTATACATTATACATTGCATATTATGTTTATGCGCTAATAAAACTAACAAACTGATGTGATATTATCTTACTGTTATAATTTCTATCAAAAAACTTTGGTGATATCAATAACATTCACGCTGGTGACACCCTTAAGATATTAATAAGAGATGGGTGCACCAGTGAGGTTGAGGTTACGAGCTATGGAGGCAGGGTATGCCTCCACAAAGGGTGGCCCGACTTTAGTCATAGAGCCGGCCTAACACAAGGGGATTATGTGGTAATAACAATGGAACAGGACTCATTGACTGCTATTGCCAAATTTTATACTAACTTTGGTGATGAGAAGGCCCTAACGGCCATAAAAGTGGAGGACAATGATTGTGGTATCTATAGCAAACTGGCATTACTTACTAGACATGCTATTTTGTTTATGTACTTAAATTGGTTTTTTATATTGTCAGGGGAGGGTCCCAGCAATGCTCCGAAGAAGGGTAAGCAGATAGCCAGGGAGCACGACACTGACCAAATAGACCAACTGAAGAACATCTGTCATTTTAGAAATCATACAGATGTGACTTCAGCAAGGAAGGCTCTTTTACGAGACATCTCGACTAGTCTACCCTCCGGCACTCACTTGTATGTATGCACAATCAATCCCTCGATCGTCAACAAGAAGTCAGTGGAAAGAACTTTGCACATGTCATAATTACAAACATGTATATATTTACACTTGCCTCGTCTAACTAGCTACCAACATATTTTATTCATAACAGTACTTTTTAAGGCAGTACTGTATGAAGTACATCATGCCTCACCTACACCTATAGACCTCGTAGATCCAAGTGATAGTAGCAGGAAGCACAACAGTCCCAATTGTATTGCATAAGTCAACAGATGGACGGTGCTACCTGACGTCTAGTTTTGGTCAATTTCTATGAGCCAACGATTTAGTTGTCGGCACAGTATGTGCTTCGCATTTCCATATCAATAATGGTGCACTGGAGATTGTTATGTATGTGCTGTAATTTGTCTTGTGCATCTCTCTATTATGTCTGTGCTATAAGAATAATGTCACGTTTGAAACTTACATGCTGAAACATTTATGTAAATATGTTCTGACATTTTAAGTTAATATATATCATATTAATTTGATTTGAGATTGTCCATGTAATATGATGTAAGCTATGTAAATGAACTTAGCATATATGTTTATTTGGATATATAATTAATACAGCGTGGTATATATATAAAAATAGCGTCAAATACACAACAGTGCTGGTTCGTGATCCAAACCGGCATTGATAATAGGTATCAGTGCCAGTTGTATTATTGAACAAACACTGATACGCCATATCAGTGCTAGTTTAGGGCTAGAACCGACACTGATAGTCCTAAACAGTGGCGGTTCTAGAACCACCACTGATAGCCATCGACTATCAGTTCTAACTAGTCAGTGGTGGTTCAAAACCCGACACTGATAGCCATTTTGACCCGACACTGACGTCTGTTCCTGTAGCGGTGGCACCGAGAGGGACTACTCAGTAATCAGAAGTCTAATCGACGAGTAAGGTTTTTTTCACTTTATTACTACAAGTTCAACCTTTAACCTGTTCTCACTTAACTCGATTTTGTTGTACCTCGTTACAGAGCTTTTGGTGTTAGTCTCGCAATATCAAATGGAAAGGAACGCCGATAGTTAGTGCATAAAACCGCAATGCGAGTAAGTCTCTAAATGTTTGCCTTTTCCAAATTAAATGTGCCATCCAAACTAATCGTGTATGTCCATAACAGTGCTACACTCAACCTCCTAGAAACCAATGCGGGTTTTATGTCACATACCATATGATGTTAGCCCTAAAGATAGCGAATCTTAAATCACCCGATGTAAGATATTATCATGTACTTCGTTGCTGTGTTGAATTTACGTTTCACTTATGTAAACATCGCTTAATGTAAAAAACTCATTTTGCAGGAATTCAACACACCTAAAGGTAATCTCCGCGAGATTGACTTGCAGACTATCCGTTCACGGATAGCGTCATTCCTAGTGGACCATGTCATCAATACGAAGGGTGATTTCCATTGTAAAACCATGTGTTAATTTTGTTGGTTTCAAACTTGTGATGTAATATGACTTGTAATAGTTGGTGACAAATTCTATGATGTTTGCAATACAATTTGTGATGTATGCTTTATTCATGCAATACAATTTATGATGATGTCATTCTGTGATGAATTCTGTGTTGTTTGTAATGTACAATGTTGGCTGCCAAATCCTAGCTTTGATTCAGAATACAGCCTAAAAATTATTTTTTACAATATGCCCATAACATTAGTGACGGGTCTAAATAAATACCCATCACTAAAGGTTCTCTATAATGACGGGTGTCCGTTATGCCCCATCACTAAAGGGTTTGTCTATGTCGACGTCGCGTCCGTCATGACCCTCTTTAGTGATTTGTAGCCATTGAGACCCATCACTAAAGGTTTCCTATAGTGACGGGTCTCAATGGCTACCCATCACTAAAGGGGTCATGTCGGACGTGACGTCGATCTGGAGGGACCCTTTAGTGATGATTATTTAACCGTCACTAATGATAGGGCTTTACTGACGCGATAAGAGTGACGGGAGACATGCCCGTCACTAATGTAGATTATTACCCGTCACTAAAGTGTTTTTTTGTGGTAGTGACAATCTTTCAACTCACTAGTTACTTGTTTAACTCTATGTTGTTCAGAAACTAGATATAAGTTAAATTTCTGCTCTATAGACATTTCCCAATCTAGGTATTTTTTAGCATCATATTCACCATGAAAAGATGAGATGGTAAACTTAATTTTCGTAGAAGAATCATTGTTATCTCGATTATGATTGGCATTACCTCCCATACCTACTTGGTTACAATGAAGGTATTGGCATAGGTATTGCTCGTCATCCTCTTGCTCGCCATCGTCTCTTCGAGGTTGAAGATTGTTCTCCAAACCTGCCATCTTTCAGGAGAGAGTTTAGATTCTATCTTGCATGGTGTCTAGGTGGTGGTTGATTTGGTCACACACCCTTGTCTGACGTGCAAGGGCATCAGCGAGTTCTCTCTTGGAGTTTCCTGTCATAATTAGTAGAAAAAATATAAAAGATATTATCCCTATCAACTAGTAGGTAGTAGAAGGTGGTGTCGCTCACAATCAAGCATCTTACCATGATCTTACAAGGATCTTACCTACGCAGGTCAGTGGATGGCATAATCTTGGCTGGTTGGCGACTCCAAGAGATAGTGGAACGACGATTACAAGGACCCAAGCTACACTGATCAGAAGTATATATGTGGAGTCTAAGAGGTTAAACACAAGTAATTTACATGGTGAAACATAAATCAGAAACAGATAGTAATATTAAAGAAATGCCCAAAGTACTCGTACTAGTTGCTAGTCTGAATGTGTTCCCTATGGCAACGAGGTTGTATGAGGAAGTGGTTAAGGTTGAAAGCTTATGGATGGCTAGAGAAGGTGACAAAATTCAACAAAATAGCACAAAAACAACACAAGACAACACTACTCAGAACGCATATATCCTCTTGATCAACTTCTCTTTTTTTATTCTATTTTTAACTCTTTTTTTCACTAGAAACAAACAGAAGATAAACCAAAAAGATATGACACAATTTTGTTGCAAAAAAGTGCCATGTAAACAAACAAAGATGTGCTAGAAAATTAGTGCAGCAAAGCTAGGGAAATTTGTACCTAACTTTTTGTGTAGATCTCCAAGATGTACTTATTTGCCTAATTCCAAGTTCGTATGCAAAAGTTATGTCTGTTTTATTATAGGTAGTCTGAATCAGGGTTTTGTGGTTCTAGTTAGCACGTGAATTGCAAACTAAAGGGGATCTATGGGTGATGGCTGGTGTAAAGGGTTTAGGCAGGGGATCACAATACTAACCTATAACTGGACTCGACTTAGGACACAAACTCAATACTATGGGCTCTGAAACTGAAATATGCAAAGACTATGGATGGATCTAGGATGCGGAAGACTATGACTACCATTTTTTTTCGGCTTTTTTGTGGACTATGGGATGAATATGAAATCAATCTAATCTAAGATACAAGAACCTGATGGTAAACCAAGATCTGATACCAACTGATGGAGGGCGAGGTGCCTGATCTTTTGTTAGATAGATGATAAACAACGATTGGTAAAGACGCGACACACACAATCTGGCTTCTGATCCATGAGATCAAACCCCTGCAATTGCAGCACCACTTCCCCTCTAGTTATCAACCAAGCACAGCTTGATTGACCTCGCCACGAAGGCTAATTCTTGCTAGCGAATCAAAGAACACAAGCAAGAATGCAAAAAATGCAATCAAATGAAAATTCTGTTGGAATCTATGAATTGGGGTTCACTTACAAGACCGGTGGCACGGTGGCTATCAAAGCAACGTGTAAAATAAACCCAAAAACCCTAGATGGCTATAGAAACAACTTATATAGTAGTCCAATAAGGCAGAAAACAACATGCTGACAAATTCTAGATACCAAATTGTTTCGACAATTCCCATTGATGCAGAAGGATTTTTAGTGTGAAACCAGCGCCATTAGAAATATACCGAAGTTAGCTTTCCGTGCATGAATGGAACAGAGTCCGTATGCGGCCAGGGCGACGATTTTAGTGCACGCTGCTCCTGGAGTCCGAGTTGGACTCGAGCCTGAGTTGTATTGGACTTCCAACTCGGCTTGGACGTCCTCATTGGTTCTTCTCTAACTTTTTGCTTGTCTTCATGTACCTCTTGGTCATTTCCATGGTTTCTAATAATAATATCATCCTTAGGTAGCAATTTATTCTCAAGATTATATAAAGAGGTACTTAAGAACGAGTTCACCTAGAGATTTAATCATCGTGCTCGAGCTCGGATTATTGGATCTTGCATAGATACTTGAGGGGTGTCGTTTGTATCTGTAGAAGGGATGTCCTCATCAGGAATCTTTGCACCTTCACACTCAAAGGTCTAAAAGATTTGTTTCAACTCCAGTGCAAGTCCTTAAACCGTAAGATTACAGTGCGTAATAGTCAATTTGATCGTACAATTAACAAGAAATAGAGTATTAATTGTCATAAGACTATTGGTTGATAGCCTATCGGCATCAGCCCTGATAGCACCTTATCGGCTACAATACATCGAACATAAAGCCAAATACATCATGTCGAACCATGGTAAAAATATAACGTATCGGCTTAATTGTATTCATTGGGTCGAATGAGCATAACACAATAAGCATTGATACAACAGAATGATGAACGAATAATCGACAAATATATAACATTCCCCATGCATATCGGCTAACAAAGAGCAAATCTATCTATATCGGCAATAACCCTAACAGATCGAACCTAATCGAGACAGTGTTAAAGATTACAACAAACACAATAGAATTTATACCTCACTAGCAAACTAATATATTTAATCAAAGTATCAAACTTAACCGAGAAAGCCCTAATTAGACCAACAGAGTTTACCAAATAGGCTATCATATCGTGATCAGAGGCTAAACTTAATCAATACAACCTGATCCAGTGTAGGTAATTACCCTAATGCTGGGGATGCACCAAAGGTTTTAGATGAAAATATGATGTTATTGATTTTGGTCCCCGAGCACACATATTTATACTTGTGGGATTACAAACCGAATAATACCCAAACTTACGAATATTCTAAGATACAGAATCTAAAGATTATAATTATAGATTATCAGCTACTATAATTACATGTAAATATAGGCCCACTATTCCTTTGCGTGCCGTACATCTAAATTGGCCTGTTGCATGTAAAATCGCAATGACACCCTTTCAATCTTCATAATGGCGGCCCAATAGGACCAACCTTCCACCGACGATGACTTTCTCTTTCATCCAACCCGACGATCAAATTCTAGTGTCAACAGTGCTGAAGGTAAGAGGCCGGCGGGAGGGGGCCGGCCATGCAAGGGCGACGGTGGCGGTGTGGCTGCGACGGCAATTGGAGCTAGCGTGGGGGGCTCTCTACTAGCTCATTCGGGCTGTAGCGTTTCGGTAGTTTGTCAAGTTTCATCCGATCTGGCACTTGGCAAACTTAAGAAAAATAAAAAAATTATTTGCCGAGTGGAAAACCCTAGAAACGCACTTAATGAATTAAAAATAGCAAATGGACCTAGAAAAATACCAAATTTTAACACTGAACATTGTATGTTGTATGTTGAGCGTGGACAAAGTTTTAGCTTCAAACCAAGATTCAAACATCACATGGGCAACAAAATATCTTCACATAAAATATAGAGGTCATTGGGTTGCCGAGTTTCTTTTTAAAGACACTTGGAAAACCTCCTAGGATTTAGGGTTTAGGGTTTAGGGTTTACTGAGTACCAAACTAAGGCACTCGGCAAACCCTAATAGTTTGTCGAGTGCCACACTAAGGCAATCAGCAAACTACTAGGGTTTGCCGATTGTCCATTAGTGACACTTGGTAAATACCCGACACGCCATTGGCCTCCATTTGGTTGGGCACGTGGCCGGGTATTTACCAAGTGTAAATTTTCGCTGAGTATTTTAGTCGACTTTTTGCCAAGTGCATTTCTTCGTCGAGTGTATTTCAGGTTGTTTGCTAAGTGCAGGAGTGTTGTTTATCGAGTGTATTCTCTTGGGCACTTGGCAAAAATATCCTTACGCCGAGTGCTAGAGAGTTTGCCAAGTGTTTTCTTTAGGCACTCGGCGTATAGGTGTGTTTGCCGAGTGTCCCCGAGGGAATGCACTCGGTCCTCCGACACTCAGAAAAAAACTGCTTTCGGTAGTGTCTGTGTCCGCTCCTAGATAGTAGAGTTTCTGGTTTTGTTTAAAAAAACCAGGTGGCTAGTAATTTTTCTGGAATAAATTTATCACAAATAACATTTGTGTGGAGAAACGTTAACACACATGCATGTGATCGAACATTGACTTTTTACACTGTACACTCGATCATGGGCTTGTAGCCATGAAGCCATATATCCTTGTCGTTTCCCCCCTGCTGCAGAATCCTCACATATAATTGGCCCCTTATATACATATATAATAGCAGCCACATAGTGGTATGGTACTCCTACTGGCTAGCACGCAAAAAGCAACCCAGATATCTCTCTTTCTATTCGATAGATTCCATCTCAGGCTATAAATATAGTACATGTATTTTATTCAGAAGATCACCTGAACTAGATATATTTGGGTTGGAAGTTATAAGCTAGCGAGTACATCCGGATTTGGGAAAACTAACTATTCCATATATAGGCATAGAGCTCCAGCTGGTCGTCGTTGTGGATTGTTTCCCATTTTTCCATGGAGTCGGCTTCGTCGATGGACTCGGCCATCGTTTCTGCGTCATCTGGAGTGTCAGCAATGGTGGTGGATCTGTCTCTGTCCCTGGCGGCGCCGGCGAGCAACCGCGGGGAGGACTGGGCGGCGGCGCCGACTGCGCTCGTCGACGGCAAGGAGGTGCGGCTGTTCCAGTGCCTCTTCTGCGACAAGACGTTCCTCAAGTCGCAGGCGCTCGGCGGCCACCAGAACGCCCACCGGAAGGAGCGCGTCGCCGGCGGATGGAACCCCTACGTGTACTACG
>KE371307.1:231043-254208 GCA_000418225.1 Zizania latifolia
CAGCAAGAGGAGGTGTGGGTTGCAGCAAGGGGCGGCACGCGGGCTGCAGCGAGGGGCTGCGCGCGGACGACGCGTGGCGCGGCGACGTGAAGGGAGACGTGGACTGCACGCAGCGAGATGGAGCACGGGACGAACATCGACGACACGCACGAGAACACGACGAACAGCGGTTCATCTCATATTTTCTCATCTCTAATCCTCTCGCTCTTTATGTGTTCGATTTAATGTATACATGCACTTGATTTTTGGACTGCACGCTACCTATTTGCTGAAATGTTTATGTGACTATTGTGTGATGCATGTCAAGTGTTTGTGTGATTGCTTGAGAGGATTTGGAATGTTCTTTGTGTGGTTTATGAAATGAAATCACGTTCGTTCTCCAAGTGTTTGATCTCTAGCATTTGAGTGTCTCGAGTGTTTCTTTTTCTATAGAACGCTCGTCACTCTAGTTGAGGCATATTGATAGATCATTTTACGCTTGTACCTACGTGTGGTGTTTGTTTTCGGCGTTCATTTTTCAAGGATGGCATAGACTCGCTTTATGAGTGAACAACATTAGCACAGGCGTTCGCCTTGTCTCATCTAATCACTCGCGAGTTGGATACCTGAGATTGAGGAAGTTTTTATCCTGAAAGATTTGAATCGGATTGCCAGGTGTGACTTTATTATCTAGTCTCGAACTGATTTCTCTCAAGTCACTTACAAGTCCAATACTTAAATTTCAGGAGTTCGTTTTTCCGCTGTGAATTTTATTTGCGCCCATTCACCCCCCCTCTGATCGCTAGTTTCGGTCCAACAATCCGTCACTAAAGAAGGTGCCCATCTTTAGTGATGAATCATAACGTGATACGTCATTAATGCTATGACCCTTTAGTGACGGGTCACATAATGAACCGTCACTAATAGGGGTACCCTCTCTTTAGTGACGAGCCACATTATGATCCGTCACTAATGGTGTATCTTTAGTCACGGGTGTAAAATAGTCCATCACTAAAAGTGTATTGTTGACGCGCATTATTTATTCGTCAGTAAAGCTCCATCACTAAAGACTGTTTCTGTAGTATATCAAACTAGTGACGGATTATAAAACGAATTTTTAACCGAGGGAGTATATGCCACATATATATATATATATATATATATATATATGATATATTCTGTGTATTACAAGCATGTATACATGCATTATTGATTTGTCTAGCTTCCTGTGTGAACAAAAGCTAGCTAGGTGCCTAGGTGTCAGTGTGCAGGACACAGTATCCTTGATTTGTCAAAGAGACATGCATGCATGCAACTTGTGGAGGACACGTAACATTATGCTGGCTATTTGTGATGACCATGACGATGATGCCAACCAACTTCTAAAAGCATTTTGTCATATATGTTGCAGCTAGATGATCATAATGAGATAGATAATGGAGTCCTGGATCGAGACTTCGCATTGTTGGAAGAATCATATCGTTCTCGGAGACCATGATGAACAGGGTCGAATTGAAATGGATCGATGAGTGAGAGGGACACAAGATGCCCATGACGGTAAAATTAACGTGTAAATGCCAGCCCAATTTGCAACGGAATATTTGATCTTTTGCTCTAAAGTTAAGTGAAATTATATTGATATTTTTACCCTATCACCAGTGTATGGTAAGCCAAATATGCGCAAAGACCATATGCCATCAGTACATATAAGACAAAAAATACAAATCTACCAAATTATATAGGGTAAAAGTACCAAATGTACAAAAAATACCATATCCCCCGTTTGCAACAATAATAGAGCTAGCTAGTATTGTTGGAGTGCTAAATCTGGATAAGCAAAATTTATCAATTGAACCCCTGGGGGGTGCACGTACTATACCCGCGGTCACTTTTTTCTGTCTATATATTTCCTGAAAAATCTCATACTAAATTATCTTTCACCCTTTTTTCTATCTGAGAAGAAACTTTCACCGAATCAACTTGTTTTCTCCCAGAAAAAAGAAACGTTATATATAGCACTAAATATTTTTAAAAACGAATGGAGTAATGAACTTTTGACGTCTGCGCCAATTAAGGATATATGCATATATATATAACCATTACACCGTAAGTCTAAGCATTTTGGGTAAGAAATACAGTAGAAGGACAAAAAATAGGGCATAACAAACAAACTATAAAAATATATTTCAACCCATATGTTGTCGTGTTAATCAATAATATGGATTTTTGGAAGTAATTTCTGTATATTTTTTTGAAAATATGTATATTACAGTGACCTAAGACATATATACAGGCCTAGGTTTAATTATATGATTTCACATCCATACCCTAGTACAGATACATAGTTATAGAGGTATTTACATATTTCTAATACATGACGTGTCCATATACCTAAATAGGCCTCATATACTTGTCTATAATCTAAACTTTTCTATCTCGGCATATACATCATTTCATTGTTGCACTCACTTGTATTTTCTAATTAACTTGCTCCATCTTCGTTACTGTCAAGGACTCACACGAGCCTTATCAGTAGTCTTCATCACTTGTTACAGGCTTCGACCCTTGCCATAGACTTCACCACTGTTCCTTGCTAAATGGGTCCATGACCTACCTCTAATAATATATATTTGTATTGGTTAAGCACTACCCATTAAGTAATTATCACACATCAAACATGCAATGTATGTCAAGAGACCGCACCTATAGTGCGTATATATACACTATCAGATTTCTAGGGTTTGCCATGTGCCTATGGCATACAGTAAAAGTTAAAAAACACTCGGTAAAGAATTTGCCAAGTATTATACTCAACAAACCTTATATCGATGAACACATGTTTATCGAGTGTCTTTTGTCAGGCACTCGATAAATCCGTTTATCGAGTGCCAGACCGGTCGGCACTCAGCAAATAAAAGTGCCTAGCGGCTACTAGGTACTATGATGATCGGTTTGCCGAGTGTCAACGCCGGACACTCGGCAAACCTGAGAACTCATGGCACCGAGTACATTTCTTCGCCGAGTGTTTTTGCTGAGCGTTTTTGCGAATCGTTACCGAGTGTAAATCTTCGCCGAGTATTTTTTTGTGTTTGCCAAGCGTATTCCTTTGGCACTCGATATATATGGTTGTTTGCCGAGTGCTCGAAGGAATACACTCAGAAAACCTAGAAACACTCGGCACATACCATGTTTCCGGTACTAATATATGCATGCTAGGGTCGCATATACTGCAGCAAATTAAATCGAATGATGCCACAACATTGTCGTATATGTGTACATGTGCTGGCCAACAAGTTGTGTAACAAAATTAATAGGGATTGTAACATTGATGGTACATTGATAGTGTTACATAGCTAGGTTTGCCAATGGTGACATGTCACTCTCCATCTATCAAGGACCACTCCAACTTGCGCACAACAAAAGAAAAAAAGGGATATTATTGCGTTGCATCTACCATCACAATTGCCTCCACAACCACACACAACACCACAGAAATCTGCTGCTGCCTGTCTCACTCTCCCCTTTAGCTTTGAGGGGTGGTACATTAAAAAATCAAAATTGTCAGAAAAAAAGAAAATTAGAATGAATTGGCACAATAGGCTCAGAGATGGAATAACAAAAAGAAGGCTTCATTAGCTGTAGGCTAGCATTTGCACGGCAATTTGCTTATCACAAGTTTTAGCTTTTCAGGTGTATAGGTAGCAAGATTTTAGTTTTGACATTATCATTAAAGAAGCCGTGTGACATATATAGGCCGGCCCTGTTTGACACAACCTACATCTAGAATTTTTTTAAGCTGATCTAACTTAGCTAAAAAAAAATCATAAATCTAGAGTTGTGGATAAATTGAGAGTATTTAGTTTAGTAATCTAGTTTTTTTTTAAACTAAAATAAAAATTTAAACTATTTTATTATATTATATAAACTTTAGATATAATATAAATATCGGAGTTGAAGATATATCAAACAAGCACTACATTAATCGTCCATTTTAATTTATAGAAGCTAACAATAATAGATAGCTAGTTAATTACCAGCTCAGCGGGTTGCGTCCATGGCGTGTCGACACGTATCCAAAACCCACCGGTAGTCCTCGTCAATCGCCCTATATATGCATTCGAGCAGATAAGTGTAGCGTACTGCTCTCCTTGTCGCCATTATATTATTGTCTTTTCAATTCGTGGTTTCCATCAAAGCCACTAACTGTACGGACCACGTACTGTACAGCATGAGAGGGCCAACTTAATTTGGCGTTACTTGCCAGTGGCCTGCAGATTCTTGGAAAATAACTAGCATCTCAGCTCCGTCGCAGATCGATGACACTTCTGCGGCTAACTAATCAAAATTGATGGTATTTGGGCTCCTCTTAATTAGGGCACTACAACGTAGATGAAAACCCTCTTTTAATCGTGGTTTTTTAACCGATATTATCAATACGAGACTAAAGAAATAATATATTAGTATCAGTTATTCAATCGGTAATAATACATCACTTTACTACCGGATAGGTTCCTTATCCTTTACTAAGAGATAAATCTTTAGTACTAGCTACGCTTCCCACTCTGGTACGGGGCATGATCCAGATCTTTATGGCGTAGGATCACGGACAGATAACTAGCCTTAAAGAGGCTAAGATAACTACTTGCAAGCAGCAAAGATAATAGTATAACCTGACGATCGTACTCGAAGCCAACTACCGTCTCGATTATGACAGCCTAAGGCCCCGTTTGGTTACAGGGACTAAACTTTAGCCCCTGTCACATCGAATGTTTAGATACTATTTTGGAGTATTAAATGTAGACTATTTATAAAACCCATTTATAATCGGTGGATTATTCGTGAGACGAATCTAATGAGCCTAATTACACCATGATTTGACAATGTGATGCTACAGTAAACATTTGCTAATCATGGATTAATTAGGCTTAATAGATTCGTCTCGCGAATAATCCTCCGATTCTGCAATTATTTTTATAATTAGTTCACGTTTAGTCCTTCAAATTGATGTCCAAGCATCCGATGTGACACGGACTAAACATTAGGCCATGGAACCAAACGCCTCCTAAATCAAGAGTTCGCCCAACCGCACTCTAAGTTATCAACCAACACAGCCTACAATCAATCGAGGAAAACCTCAAAGATAATAGGAGCACCAATTGGGAAACATCGAAAGTCCGCTTCTGCAATCTCACAAGAAAGTCAGAAGAGCAAATGGGTAGAGAATTCTCTCTCAATTTGTTTGCACACAGCTAAACAAAGGGCTCTGTTTTTCATTATCAAATGCCTTATTCTTGCAAGGACAATCAGGAGTATTTATACTAGGAACAACCCTCCTAGCTGGGTATCAAAACACTCTTAAGTTTTTTGAGAAGTTGGTAGCTCAAAGGTCTCTAAGAAGAATTCCTGAACAGTCTCACGCCGCCAGTTCAGCTTTTTTGTAGTCTTCATTAAAACAGACATAACTTTTTATTCGGAACTTCAAAAGAGGATCCGTTTATTAGAGATAAAAGTAGACTTAATTATCTTTCCAACCATATGCATTATGGCTATTGAATCATGACAGCTTGGGTCACCCATCTCTTGGAAGTTGGAACATTTGTCAGCAGACAATGGTGTGTAAAATCATAGAAGAAAAGTAACAGATGATCGGACCGTTACATACGGTGTAAAGTAACACTATAGAGAAAAGAAACAGATGACCAGACCATCACATACGATGTAAAGTAACACCGTGGAGAAAAGTAACAGACGACTAGACCATTTTACTGAGCTCACAATCATTTTCTCCTCTTTATCAATAAACCTAAGCAAGAGCAAAGTACAAGATTTAGACAGTATAAAATTCTCATTAATATTAAAATATATTCAGCTAAGAACAAGTTTATCTCTTATTCTAGCTTCTTTGCTCGACTTCACGTAATCAGTCATATAAATGGTGTAAACGATTCTTGCTCCTTCTTAGCTTGTTCTTATGAGTTTATAAGCTCTTCTATTAATGGTTCACTGAGTTTATCCATATCACACTCTGTATTAAAGGACTGGTCCTTTAGAACTAGCTGGGCTTCCTATCTAGTACTAAAGGTCCACATTTTTAGTTTTGTTGCTGTCTTTATTTAGTTTCATTGCTGTTTTTATTTAGTTTCATTGATGTTGTATCTAGTATTCATTACTAGTATATTCATACGCTGTTTTTATATGCTGGTTTAATTGCATCTCAGAACAAATATTTATCTATAAGATTGTGTTATATTTATAACACATAATAAATACCATTATTACAATTATATATACATAATCAATGTATTGTGTGGAACAAACACATCTAATCACAAATAAAAATTGTTCACATGTAGTGGAACTCTCCTTTGGATGTACAATCCCATAGAAAATAAACCCGACGAGCTATTCTTGAATTGCCACAATGACGTCCTTTTGGAGGATTTCAGCTTTCATCTTCTTCATCTATCATTTGAAAATATGAGTATATTAAATAAACTATTATTTGCTTGATATACCCCAAGAATTGAAATATTTAAACACTGAATTGGTACACTGTACTTGCAACCCTTTTGGTGTGACCACACCCTTCAGTATAAAATCATTTATGTACTAACAGAAGTAGTAGCCACACAAGTTTGTTTTCATCCTCCCACCTCTAAATCTTCAGTAGGAAAAACAAGTTATACGATTTTAGTGTCATATTTTATGGATCTAAGAAAATGTATAATTTACATACATACACATTCAATTAAGTGGATATCAAGTTATTCCTTAAATTCTCCCCGGTGTTTCAAATGGAACATCGTCCAAGACTAACCCTGCACATTAAAGTGAACTATGTTTGAAACTTATTCAATTAATCAAATCAACATTTAGTACCGGTATATTGATTGAACGACATTACCTGTTAATCATATCTAAGATATTTTAGAATGATTCATGTGGTTTACCCTTCGAGTATCCAATGAAATCTGCACATATACAAGCAAAGGTAATTAGTACCTAAAATTGTGTTAGATAAAATAGGAGTACAACACACGTACGGTAAATACACTAGCCGAAAATTGTAAGGTAAAAGTATGTATGTTTTGTAATGTTGCTTGTCCAAGAAAAGGCATATTGACTCAAACGTCTATTCTAGGTAATCTTGTACAAGCTTTTTGTTTATGTGCAATGGGTCCATAAAGCCCACCTCATGGCGCCCCTCCTTTCAACATTTTTGCATTCTCATTCTGCATGATATATCAGATATGCGTAAGATGACCTAAAATTAAAATAGCAAGCTATGATATTTGATGTTAATTTAGGAAAGCTAGACTTATAGAACATAGTAGCTAAAAAGGGAGCAGTCCAAAGCATCCTGCTGGTATAAGTCATACATATATTCAAGATTAATCCAAATTAAATCTTAATTCTTCAAGTAGTTCTCGTTGATTTTGACCCCAACCATGGTTCTTCTCTCGTTGGACTCCCTCATGTACCATTCATGGAACTTTCACATTTTTGTTGAGAGTTTCCTGACCATGGTAGGCTCGACAAGAGATTTGCCCATGCTAAATTTGTTGGGTTATGGGGAGGCTACGCTAACGCTTAATTTTAAAAATTTACCCCGTTAGCCTAGGAACCATACGTGTAATGGGATCATAGATCGTTACCTCGAACCACGAGACACGCTCGGGCAGCAGAGGTAGAGTCGATGAAGCGTGTCCTCGAGCTACTCCTTCCGGCTCCGTTCGTTCGTCGGTGATCCGGCGATCCGGCGAACTCCATGGAAGAAAGACGAGCACCACTATTGGAGTAGTACCTCTACGGTATCCACACGTCCGAAGACAGGATCACCTCGCGCCGGCGTGCTAGCACCACTCACGAGATCCAGGAGATCGATCATAACGGTTGCGATCGAGGAGAGAAGAGAGGTGGCGGCTAGGGTTCAAAACCAGGAGTAATAGCAACTTTTTCGTGCTAGCCCCACCTCTCTTTATATTGTGGCCTCTCATGGGTCTTTAATCAGTATTAAAGCCCAATAGATCTAATCTGTTTGTCTGGACTCAGAACTACCGGTCCTAGCCGGAACTTCCGATTCATCCAGAATCCAGTTTTCAGGCAGCCCAAAACTTCTGGTCCAATCGACACTTCTGGCTCCTCTAGAAACCAAAACTAGGCTGGCCTGAAACTTCCGGTCTAACCGGAACTTCTGGATGCTCCAGAACCCAGAACTTCCAGCCTTAGGCCAGAACTTCCGATTTCCCTAGAATTCTGGCATATTTCCATCAATCTCCCACTTGCACAAGAGCCAATTCTTGCAAGCTTTAAAATCCAATCCCCTTAAGTCTGTGACCCGATAGGTTCATATGCAAATGGCCGCTACCCGAAAACCCTTTCCGAATCGCCGATCAATAGCGGTACCTAGCAGCACTTATTGATCCCCGAAAGCATACAAAGTCAAAATCATACTTTCTGAACCTTGATGTACTCACGCAGTAATCCTTTTATCACACGACATCAGTCAAGCTCAAGGCAAGATTCGTGCCACCCTTGTGATAGCTCGACACTTCACTCGATCAAGTAGTGGATTCAATTATGATCAACTCTTTGATCATAGTGGCATGGCCATGCACTTTCCAATCTGACTACCTCGAGGGGCCCAGAGATGTCTCTCCCGTTATGTAGGAGGGCTAAATTCCATCTTGACTGCTCACATCCCACGACATGTTTCATAACACACCCGAAAGCAACCTTTATAACTACCCAGTTACGGAATAGCATTTGGAAGCCCCTAAGTATACACTACACATTCTAGAATCAATGACGATCTCAAGTCTAAGGATTCTGCAGGTACACTATTTGAGATGACAACTAATGGCACATATAAAATAATAATTCTAGTAGTATCTCAAAGTGGGTCTATCCAACTCCATGTTCACTAACATGGGTCTACATCACTGATTTGACATCTCCATGTCTATGATCTGCGAAACTTGATCATCAATCAGACATATGGGCTAATCAGATTAGGGATCATTTAGAATAACATCGTAACACAAAGAGTCTCAAAAACAAGTGACGTACTTGCTGATCAATGTAAAAGACATTTATTCAAGAAACAAGATAACGAATTATCCAAATGTACATCAGCATAGATAAAACAACTTCTCACATGCACCCGAGTCACTCACGTAAGTATCTAATATCCATAGTGCTCAAGTGAGCCTCATGCTTGGGCTGTGAGAGAGGCTTCGTCAACGGATCGGCTATGTTCAAATCCGTGTGCACCTTGCATATCTTCACATCACCTCTATCTATAGTCTCATGGATAAGGTGATAGCGCCGCAGTATGTGCTTGAACTTCTGGTGCGACCTAGGCACCTTGGCTTACGCAATGGCACCACTATTATCACAATAGAGGTCCACTAGACTGGACGCACTAGGAACAACACACAGCTTAGAAATAAACTTTCTGATCCAAACTGCCTCCTTCGCAGCTTTCGAAGCTGCAATATACTCGGCCTCTGTTGTTGAATCTGCAACCGTTTCTTGTTTGGAACTCTTCCAACTCACTGTGCCTCCATTGAGGCAGAACACAAATCTAGACTGCGATCGCGAATCATCCTTGTCGGTTTGGAAGCTGGCATCGGTGTAACCATTTACAACGAGCTCCTCCTCACCTCCATAGACCAGGAATATATCCTCAGTTCTTCTCAAGTACTGTAAGATACTCTTTACTACCGTCTAGTGACTTTCACCCGGGTTTGACTTATATGTGCTCATAACACTTAGAGCATAAGAAACATCTAAGCGTGTATAAAGCGTGGCATATATGATGGATCCGATTGCGGAGGCATACGGGATCGCACTCATCTTCTTCAGCTCATCAGGTGTCGAAGGACACTGACTCTTGCTGAGAGAAATATCATGTGACATTGGCAGAAAACCTTTCTTGGAATTCTGCATATTGAACCGTTTCAATACATTATCAATGTACATGCTTTGGCTTAATCTAATTAGTCTTCTCGACCTATCTCTATAGATCTTTATGACCAAAATGTATGCTGCCTCTCTAAGATCTTTCATTGAGAAATTTTTTCTCTACGAAGACTTGACAGCATCTAGCATAGGAATATCATTTCCGATCAACATATAAGACCAGAAATACAAGTGAGCTCTCACTAGCCTTCTTGTAAACACAAGGCTCTTCTTCATTCTTGATGAAGCCAAGCCCTTAGACTACCTCATCAAAACGAAGGTTCCAACTCTGAGAAGCCTGCTTCAGCCCATAAATGGACCTTTGCAGCTTGCAAACTTTTCTAGCATTCTCTGGATCATCAAGACCTTCAGGTTGTGTCATGTACATGTCCTCACTTAGGTTTCCATTAAGGAAAGCCGTCTTGACATCCATTTGTCATATCTCATAGTCATAAAATACGGCAATTGTTAGGATGATCCGAATAGACTTTAGCATTGCGACGGGCGAAAATGTTTCATCGTAATGAACACCTTGAATCTGCCTAAAACCTTTCACCACCAATCATTGCTTATAGATGTGAACATTTCCATCAACGTCTATCTTTTTCTTAAAAATCCATTTACACTCAATAGTTTTTACACCATCGGGTGGATCGACCAAGTTCCAAACTTGATTCTCTCGCATGGATTCTAACTCGGATCTTATGGCTCCAAGCCATTTCTCAGAGTCTGGTCCCATCACTGCTTTTGAATAGGTCTTAGGTTCATCATTGTCCAACAATAATATGTCGCGCTGCCCAGTGGTCAAAAATGCAAACCGCTCGGGCGCACGACTCAACCTCTCCGACCGACGTGGCGCTGGTGTCTCGTCAATAGGTTTTTCAACATCTTACATATCGAGTTATGGTTCAGTAGGAGCTGAAACACTTTCTAGTGGTTCTCGAACCTCTTCGAGTCACACCGTGTTCCCACTAACCCTTTTCGAAAGAAACTCTTTCTCAAGAAAAACACCATTCTAGACGACAAACATTTTGCCCTCTTCCCGATTGTTGAAGTAATATCCTTTGGTTTCCCTAGGATACCCCACAAAGAAGCATTTATCAAATTTGGGAGTGAGCTTATCATACGTTAAATATTTTACATAGGCCTCACAACCCCATATCTTTAGAAAAGACAACTCGGGACGCTTTCCAGTCCATATCTCATATGGTGTCCTCTCTATAGATTTAGATGGAACTCTGTTTAACGTGAAAGTAGCCGTTTCTAAAGCAAATCCCCAGAAAGACAATGGAAGATCAGTTTGACTCATCATCGACCGGACCATGTCTAACAAGGTTCGGTTCCTCCGCTCAGACACCCCATTCCATTGGGGCGTGCCAGGTGTTGTCAGCTGTGGAACAATTCCACACTGCTTTAGATGATCAATAAACTCGTGGCTCAAATATTCACCTCCATGATCCAATCATAGAAATTTTATCTTGCCTGTATGATTTTATACCTCATTCTGGAACTCCTTGAACTTTTCAAAGGACTCTGACTTATTTCTCATTAAGTAGATGTAAACCAATCTGCTAAAATCATCGGTAAAAATAATAAAGTACTGAAATCCACCTCTAACAGTAGAACTCATTGGTCCACATATATCAGTATGTACAATATCCAATAGCTCGCTTGCCCTCTCACTTCGACCAGTGAAAGGTGTCTTAGTCATCGTACCAAGCAAATACGACTCACATGTGTCAAATGATTCAAAATTAAATAACTCCAAATGCCCATCTCTATGGAGCTTCTGTACGCGCTTCTCATTTATATGACCTAAAGAACAATGCCAGACAAAGGTAGGATTCAAATCATTGAGTCGAGGTTTCTTCGTATTAATGTTATAGACGTGTATCCTCAAGATTCAGAATATATAAGCCATTTAACAATGGACGAACACCATAGAGCATGCCATTCGAAAATATCGAACAACACTTGTTCTTTATTACGAATTCAAAACTGTCTTCCTCTAAACATAATGAAGAGATAATATTTCTGCCTAAGGCGGGAATAAAATAACAATTATTTAATTCCAAAACTAATCCTGAGGGTAGCGACAAAGAATAGACGCCGACGGCCAACGCAACAACTTTTGCACCATTGCCGACGCGGACATCCAATTCACCTCTTGCCCACTTCCTAGTCCTTTTCAGCCCCTACAACGATTTGCAAGTGTGAATCATTGATCCGGTATCAAATACCCATGAATCACTTGGATGTGTAACAAGATAAATTTTAATAACATTTATACCTGAAGCGGAAGTCATACTTCCCTTCTTTTTCTTTTGTTCTTCCAAGTAAAACTTGCAATTCCTCCACCAATAGCCAGGCTTATGGCAGTGGTGGCAAGTGTCAGAGATGGTGGGGCCTGACTTGGACTTTTCAGTCGAGTTAGACTTAGAACTCAAGATCACATCTGGAGCTTTAGCCTTTCCCTTATGCTTTCTCTTTTTATTTTTCTCTCTTGAACCATCATCACATGACTAGGATTTTTCTTAAGGCTTTCTTCGGATGTCTTGAGCATCCCATGCAATTCAGCCAAGGTTTTCTTCATGCCATTCATATGAAAATTCATAATAAATGGCTCAAAGCTCGCAGGGAGCGACTGAAGAATCACATCTGTGGCCAAATCTGTATCAAGTTTAGATCCAAGTTTTTCTAAGTTCTCAACGTAACCAATCATCTTGATCACATGAGGACTTACTGGACTGCCTTCCGCCAACCTACATGCAAACAAGGACTTTGAGACATTATACCTCTCAGTCCGTGCCTGGTTCTTAAACATACCTTTGAGTCTCACGATCATATCGTAGGCATCCCTGTCCTCATATTGCTTCTGAAGCTCAGAGGACATGCAGGCAAGCATGAGACAACTGACATCCACTGAATCATTGGTGTGCTTCTCATATGCCCGCCTCTCAGCAAGTGATGTATCATCCTTTGGTTCATCAGGGTGGGGTTCCTCTAGAACATAATCCTTTTTCTCCTGCTTGAGAACAATTCTCAAGTTTCTATACCAGTTAATAAAATTCATTCTAGACAATTTCTCTCTTTCAAGGATAGATCGCAGATTAAAAACGGAAGTATTCTTTACAGTAGGTGCCATGATCTACAACAAAAATGCAAAGTTCAGCACTATGCTATGTTGATCTTCTATCAAATAAAAGATGTACATAATATGTAAAATGATTGCTTTCCCTCTAACGACACATTGTGCGACAAGATCCATATTCATCTAACTCCTAATGAGCTTTGGCATCACTGCTAGAAGATTAGTGACATAGGTAAGCAACACTTGCTAATCACATCATATGTGACTCTTGTTCGTTGGGGTAGCATCTAATGCCCAACTCCCAACTCCATGCCCCAAAGCCCAAAACCGTTTTAATAGCTTTGTTAAGCAAACCAATACTATGCATATGGTTGTCCGACATCCACCCTAACTGGTCAAGAGAAAAGACAACACCCTGCTTTGGCAGACCCACCATCGATGATCGAGAACCTTGGTAGGTGCAGCTATTGGAAAGAGCATCAATACTTAATTTTCTGAGTGAAACTATTCTAACATGATAACGATGCCTACCGCACACAGAACATGAAAGAATAGTACGACAGGAACATAAGTAAACATCACAGGCAATTATATTAACTCTGACATAGTATGGCCCTCTCGCATGGTGATCTCTATCTCCGTGGTTCCTGTCCTTCAGGTCATCACGCTTCAGGCCTCCATGAACTTGTATCAGTCTATTACATCTAATAGCACTATACTAATTACATGAGCAGAAGCATCACATGTCGACACGTAGGTCGTACAACATTTGAACAACCTTAGGCTATAATTAACCATGACACGCAGGCCATGTTATTACCTTCATGCATCTCATACATTTGTACGGTCATACCAGTCACAACATTCCCTGCAAAAACGAGTTAGGCGGAATCTAGACGTGACTGAACCAAGCCCGAAACTTCTGGCTTAGAGGCTCGGAACTTCTGATCGAAGGGCCCAGAACTTCTGGCTCAGGGCCGGAACTTCCGAAATCAACCTTCTGACTTGAATTTATTTTGGCCCGAAACTTCTGGGTCACACCCAAAACTTCCAAAAATAACCTTCTAACTTGGAATTTATTTCTGTCCGGAACATCCAGACCCGAAACTTTCGGTCCAACTAGAACTTCCAAAAATAACATTCTGTGTCAAAAATTATTTCAGACTGGAACTTTCGGGTCATGCTTGGAACTTCCGAAAATCCGACGAAAAACAATAGATCCAATCTATTTCCACCACATATCACCTATATGTGATCGATCTAGATTGAACACTACGCAAGTAGACTCTGATATCACTATTGGGTTATGGGGAGGCTATGCTAGCGCTTAATTTCAAAAATTTACCCCGTTAGCCTAGGAACCATGCGTGTAATAGGATCATGGATCGTTACCTCGAACCACGAGATGCGCTCGGGCAGTGGAAGTAGAGTCGATGAAGCACGTCCTTAAGCTACTTCTTCTGGCTCCGTTTCATTCGTTGGCGATCCGGCGATTCGGTGAACTCCACGAAAGAAAGACGAGCACCACTATTGGAGTAGTGCCTCTACGGTATCCACACGTCCGGGGATTGGATCACCTCGCGTCGGTGTGCTAGCACTATTCACGAGATCCAGGAGATCGATCACAATGGTTGCAATCGAGGAGAGAAGAGAGCTAGCGCCTAGGGTTCAAAACCAGGAGTAACAGCAACTTTTTCGTGCTAGCCCCACCTCTCTTTATATAGTGCCCTCTCATGGGCATTTAATCAGTATTAAAGCCCAATAGATCTAATCTGTTTGTCTGGACCCGGAACTTCTGGTCCTAACCGGAACTTCTGATTCGTCTAGAATCCAGTTTTCAGGCAGCCTAGAACTTCCAGTCCAACCGGAACTTCTGGCTCCTCCAGAAACCGAAACTGGGCTGGCCCAGAACTTCTGGTCTAATCAGAACTTTCGGATGCTCCAGAACCCAGAACTTCCGGCCTTAGGCTAGAACTTCCGCTTTCCCCAGAATTCTCTTGGGCATATTTCCATCAAAATTTCCATCTCAGAGGTGCTTTTTCTATTGGTGCCATTCCCATAATATATTCCCTAGTAAGATTGGTGTCCTTTATAAATATCTCCAAGTCAATTCCTTCTTCTTTCTAGCGGGAAGAGGACGATGAATGATATTTCTTTGAAATGAAACGTTCGTAGTCTATACTGGGCTTTGCTTTTTTTGTAGGCTTGCTCATGTCAAGCAAGAATTGCTTCGTCACCGGATTGATGGGCACCTTTTTCTCACGCACCTTCAGTTTGAAGTGCTCTTTGACCTCAACTTGGACCCACTCCATTGTTTCCTCGCCTGTGAGGTAATACACCCATCTACTAGGTACTAACTTTTGTGATTTGCTACAACTCTACTATCATGGGCAGGACGTGGGATTTTGTTGGAGCAACCGTTTCTTCTTTTGTTTTGGTGCCAGTGGTTGAGGTGACTGATGATGAGGGCTTTCACTCTAAATAGGAGGGGGTCCGGATGCCTCTGTATTTGTAGTGATGGAATAGGAAGAGGGCTCATTTGTTGGGGAACATGGATACTACGCTAGCTGAAAACAAAAATTTTCTATCGAGCACACTAGAAAATCTTGCTAAGAAAAGGACCATAGATCATTACCACTAGACGCGTAGAGCAGCGGAAGAAGAGTTGAAGTAGTAAGCCAATCCAACACGTGCGCACCGATGTGGTAGGGAAGCCGATCATCGTCCTCAAGAAGCCGATCAACGTCTTTAGGAAGCCTTCGCCCGAACTCCCACGAGCCGATGGCAACACTGATCTGATCAGCAGTGCCGATGCTGATGAGCGTAGTAGTAAAGCGATGACTCTACTGGTATCTATACATCCAGGGGTGGAACGCTGATCCAAAGTGTCTAGCACTAGGGCGATCAGCAAGATGGTCAGGCTCGGGAGAGGTGATGGTGTCTAGGGTTTCACGGTGGTGGCTAATAGATTAGCATGCAAAAAAGCACACCCTGCATGAGCCCTCACCCTCTTATATATAGACGTCCCAGCTTGGGCCCCTCTGGGACTAACCAGGACTCTACTTGGATCCCTATCTGATCTGTTCAGATCTCTATCCCAACTGTTTGGATCTCTATCCAAACTAAGCCCAATCCAAATCCTATTCAAATCTATTATTCCAACCCGTTAAGTATGCGACTCTGTAGATTCACGTATAGCTTGGTTAATGTATGGAAACTCCTTTCCATACTCCATTAATAGTGGCCTCTAGCAAATCATATTAACCTAAGTATTTGTAAAGATCATATCAGCTGAACCTTGTAATGTTCCTTATGTACAAATCCCTTTGCTTCACGATATTGATCGAGCACAAGGTGAGACTTGTGTCATGCTATCAATAGCTCAATCTCTCTCTCGATCTCCATACTAGATTATAACCTACGATTAACTCCTCAATCACGTTAGCATGGCCATGCACTTCCATAATCCATTACACCGAGGGGCCAAAGATTCCTCTCCTGTAAGGAGGAACAAATTCCATCTTGATCACTCACATCTCACTACATGTTTTATAGCATATTGAAAGACTACTTTTATAACAACTCAGTTATGGAGTAGCATTTGGCACACTCAAAGTAAGCTACTACATATGTTGAGAACCATGATGATCTCAGGTCTAACGATTTTACATAAACATTACCCATAGACCTAGTATGCGCCATATGCTTGGGCTGCGGGAGTGGCTTTGTCAACAGATCTGTAACATTTTGATCAGTTTGTGTTGGGGATGTGACCCCCGGGTACCTCACGATTAGGCTTATCAGTCTAGGATCAAGAGCAGGCCAAGTCTAGCATTGCCATCCGGTATGGCCCATGGAGGTAAGTTCGGTTCCTATAAGGAAGGTTGAGTCCTTATCGGGTAACTAAATCCCGAATATAGTATGTGGAGATTTGTTTATACCAGAATCTATGTAATTAGGGAATTAGCACCTGAGTTTAGTAGGCAATCTTAGATTGACTCAGAATAGAGTCCTAGGTTGTTGGACTTACTTCCTAAGTATATAAAGAAGGTGAGACATCCCCCAAAAGCATCTTATTCTTCTTGCTTTCGATGCCTTTAGCCTCCATAGCTTAATTATGTCGTATTGTAAACTCATCCACCATATTATAAACCAAAACACTGGATGTAGGGTTATTATCTCTCTAGAGACCCGAACTAGTATAAATCTTAGCTATTGTTCATCAGAGTCGACCATCGGGTTCGAAGGCACCGCGCTTCCCTTACACACATCTAATCACCACCTTGGGTACCCCCTTGGTGGATTGCTCGGTGATTCACTGATAGTTGGCATGCTAGGTAGGGGATCACATTGGGTTCACCAAGATCCAATGGCATCACCACATCGACTTTCCGCCAAGCTCGAGACAACTTTTATCCTAGGTGACACCATGTTTATTACCGGTTCGACTAGAATGCTGGTCTCTTTCGATTTAACACCAGCACCGGACTGGTCGCCACGCTGAGTTCTTGACCCCTTCATCGCCCAAAAGGTGAACCAGGTAGTGGAGCATCTAGCCGATATTGTTAGAGAGCTGGCAACGGACCAGCTTGCCGGTCAAATTGTTGACCGGCTCATTCAGCACTTCTTGAGGCGTCCCGAGGACCTACTCCCTTGAGGCTCCTCCCCGTGTCATCTTGAAGATTTCCCCGAGCACGCTATAGGGCAACTCGCTGGGTGGCTCACTTGGACACGCTTCGAGTCCACCAACGGCCATACTACGGCTCCCGGATCTAGCTCCTCCTGCCACACCGAGTCAACAAGGCATCGGCTGGGGACCACAAAAGAACAGTTGATGATTCAAGCGCTTGTAGAAGGATCGACAAGACGATGTCATGGATCGACCACGATGATGATGGACCAATAGGAGGGTGTGGCGCAAGAAGACTAGCGAGGACGTCCTGATGCAGGAAGAGTAGCAGACTAGGATCTCGAAGACGGTGGACCAGCAAGGATCGACGTCTGGCTAAGCCACCCTCGAGAGGGACTACGACCCAATGTTGCTCCGAATTTTCCCAAGAACACCGGACGTCATCCCGATCAAGCTCTTCCTTTTTTTCAGCTATGTACCCTTTGCCTTATAATAAATAAAATCAAAATTTTACTTTGAGCAAGGTTACATCATGCATTTTTATTGCCATGTCGTTAGGCCCAAACCCTCCCGGGTCAATGCGAAGCGTCACACGTTTAGCTCAAGCGAATGCACCCCTATGAAGCAGCTCTAGGTTTGGTAATAGCAACCACGCAAGCGAAAAAGAGCTAGCATTAGCGCCCCTCTCGGCACCCGACAGCTTTTTTAGACCCTCGAGGGCTCGAGTCCTAAGCCCTAACTTCACCAAGGCCATGAAGGTCTCGAGAACCTATGATGTCTAATGTTTGGTTGGTGTGCAAGCGGCATCAATTCCTCATGCCTAAGACTATATGGCTACACCGGGGACTCGGACCCAACCTCGGACATGCGAAGGACTTAACAAAAATTAGAACCTAAAAAAACCCTCGATGACTTGTGCTGCTTGATGTCGGTAGGCATGTATGTGGTGTGAGGGCCCTACGTCAAGCACTATATGGTCTAGCTCAAGTCTCTCAGGGTGATAATGGCGCTGAGATAGGAAATTTACAAATAATAAAGGGCTTTCATTAGAAATAAAGTTTCGCCATGACAAAAGTCCTGTACTAAACACCTACTTCTAAATTGTGTAGATTATGGACAGAACTACCCTCAGGAGGCACCACCTCTAGCTCTAGGGCCTTGGGAGGTGCCGCTGCAGACTCTAGGTCTTCAAGAGGAGGCAGGACTTGAAGATCCCCGATGATTAAGGCAGCAATATCCTCCACCTCCTGTCAGTACGCCATGACCTACTCATCGTTTGTCCTGGCAGTCATCCCACGCATCAGCTGCTGGAGGTCCACCATCGAGAAGTGAGACTGAACATAAGCCAAGGCTTGCTCGGCCCCAGTCCTCACCACCGCCTTGACGAGGATGCGAAGCTGGGTCTCATGTCCTTCAAGCTTCACTCGGAACTCTATGTCGGGCAAGTCAGCCTCGACCAGTAGCATGTGCATGCCTTCAACCACAGAGCAGACCTCGCCCAACTCTTTCTTGAGCTCAGCGATAAGGGTGTGGTTCCGCTTGCACCTCTCTACAAAAGGAGATCAACGGAGATCTAGATTAGAGAGCAAAAGAAAGCAACCAAGAAAAAAATCAGGCGCAAGACATTTACTCTAGTATTCGGCGATTGCTGCCTCCGACGATGCCTTCATCCTATCGAAGGTGCCTCGGAGGATCCTCTCAGCCTCCTTCACCACCTCGGCAGAGGCCATGGCTGCTTCGATAGCGGCTTTCGTGGTCACCTCCTAGCGATCGGCCTCCTCAGCCATCTTGGTGGCGTCGTCAGCCACCAATGCCGTAGAATTCACTGAAGTCTCTGCCTCGATGGCCCTACGCCCTAGCTCCTCGTTCCTAGCTACTAGGTCAGCATTCTCACGCCTGAGTGACTCAACCTTGGCCTTGAGGGTCACCACCCAGTCCACGTTTGGCAACCGTCATACTCGGAGCAGCTGTGGGACACAACAACCGATAAATGACAAAGCAGGAAAAAGAAAATCACCACAAGACAAGGAGGCTTACCTTAGTGAGCCAGGTCAGCAGGGCAGGAGCATCGTCTGACACTAGGCCATGAGCTGGTCCGGGGGCTACTACCGCAACACAAAGGGTTCCCTGGTCCACTTCGGGCTCGAGATTGTCTATGGCCATTGGGGAGTAGGACAGTTCAACCGAGGTAGTTCCCTCTGGGGGATCGGTGACCTCCACCTCGAGTGTCGCGATTTGTGTGGCACCATCTCCGGTCGTCACCCTCCGGTTGAGGGATCGATGGCATCCTCGGCGGCCATTCCTTCCACCGAAGGATTGATGGCCGCCACCTCCAATGCCATGGAGGTGTCCCCGTCGGCAGGCGTCGTAGCCAGCACTGCATCCAAGCTCATGACGTCCACGGCAACAGGGGCCACGCCATCTCCCTCGGCCACTACAGCACCCGATGCCTCGATCACCATGGTCATGGCCGGCAATGGCAGCTCCACCGATGGCCCCAGCAGGAGCTTGACCCTAGCCACCCTATGAATCGCAATGATTTGGAATTAACTAAGGAATAGAAGCAACAACGTGCATACAAGCACAAAACTCACCTTGACTCAATGAGGAAGGTCCTGGCAATCTGGTGCTTTGGCAGCTTCATCGAAAGTCAGACAAGGAGAGGCCAGCACCGCGTCGGAGATCATGACATCCCCCTCCTCCTCAGACTCCACCATGCTAAGAATCAAGCGCTGCCTCTCGAGAGCTGGGCCCCCGTCCTTCCCGACCTTGGTGGGCTTCAGGCGTTTGCTCGTCCCACCTAACTCCTTCCCCTTCTACTTCAGAAGCGAAAGAGGCAACCTGAAGCCACCTCGGGATGGCAAGCGACAGCACGGGTCGACACCCCTAGAGTGCTCAAGGAGTAGCACCTCAGAGAAGTATGCCACATGACCATGGGGCTAGGGCGCGTCACACCATGTGGGTGGTCAGGCATCAGTGCAAATACAAGCAAAGTCAAAGAACAAAGAATAGCAAAAACCAAAGGACTAAACTCACCAGTGGTCAAGGGTTTGTAACGCAAAACGACGTGAACCCAAGATCAGCCAGAAAGGAAGGCTTCCCGGCGAAGAAGGTGTTGAGAGTTTGGTGACCTCTACTTGAGGCATCCACACAGCTGATGAATCATTCGAGTCAAATTGCCCGAACATGTCGTAGGCTGACATCACCCAAAGCTACAGTGGGAAGATGCACCACAGCAAAAATCAGGTGGCGACCCTGATCTGGTCAGCCCCCTATGTCGGAGGTCCTTCACTAGCCTGACTAGCTCCCAGACCTGGACCACCTCGGATGAGGAACCCTGGTTGCTCCAACTGGTGGATGGCTCCAGCTTCTGGGTGATCTCCGCTTGAACGGTCGGTGGGTGGTTCATGCCATAGAACCACTCTATTCTCCACCCCTTGTTCGAGGTGGTTATCGGCATCTCCTGGCACTCCACCGAGTGGCCATTGTGGAACTAGATCATGACGCCACCCACCGCCTTGGTCCCCACCACCTGGAGGAGGATGAAGTAGTGCTGAACGAGGTTCCAGTGCAGATCCACTCCTAGATATGCCTTGCATATATGTACGAAGACGATGATGTGGGGGGGTGAGGTTGCTAAAGTTGCTGAGCGCTAGCAGGCCGAGTCCATGCTCGATGAAGGACTTGAAGAGGACAACCTTGTTGGTGTCCAGTGTCAGGAAATCCTCACCCTTCGCCGCACACCAACCCGAGACCGCTGGCTCTGGCAAGAGCCCAAGCTCCTCCAGCTTACGTAGCTTGCCCCTTGAAATCACTGACTTCTCCCACTCCACCAGTGGGAGAGGCGGTGTGGAATCCTCAGAAGCCATCGGTTTCAGTTGGAAGAGACAGTGAGCCTTGTGGTAGCAAACTACACAGCCATAGTGGTGACCCAGTTGACGGGGAGCCAGTAGATCGAAGGAAGACGAAGAAGAAGTTGAGCGGTGGCAAAGGCAGAAGATTTGAAATGGCAGCACGAAGTTAAGCGGCGAAGGGAGCGGCTTAAATAGCGTCAAAACCGTCGCCTCGATTTGGGGTGTGGTCGCTATGGTCAGGCGCCTCCTTGGGTGTCGTGCCCATTACGGTCGAGACAATTTGGTGGATCCACCACTCTAACCACGCCTATTGGCTATGCCCACGGATGGCCTTGTTAGAAGTAGAGGTGTCCTTTCTGTCCCCTCAACTGCTGTGCATTAATTGTGGGCGGAGGAGACCAAAAATGACTTTTTGGGCACACCAGCGGAGTTCGTGATGTTTGGATTCATCTGCGCTCGGGGGCCCCATGATTTGGGCTTGAGTGCCCAAGGCCTTGCATGCTCGGGTGCTTATGCAACCGACCACTTGTGCACTCGAGGACTCCTACGCCCAGTTGCTCATGCACCCGAGACCTCACGTGCTCAGAGACTTGTGCGCCCAACCACTTATATGCCCGAAGACTCATGCTCTCAAGAGCTCTCGTGCTCGGGGGCTCGCTCATTCGAGACATCACGCTCTCGGGTGCTTAGGCACTCGAGGACATGCATGGTCGAGAGATCAAGCCCTAGTACTTAGGATCAGCTATACTCGAGACCTCATCAACCTCGGGACCTCGACAACAGTCCTTTCCTGACTAGGCTTCAACACGAACAGCTCTAAAAAGACAAGATCGTTAGCAAGCTTTAAAGGGATTTTTCAAAGGATTTATCAAAATGTTAGAAGTTCTAGAAGGTTTTCTTTGCAGATTGTTTTTGACCCTCGAGCTAAATGTTCTATTTAACTTGAGGCTTGAGGGCTACACTGTGTGGGTGCACCTACACAGTGCACCTCACACGAAGAAGAAAAAGATCGAGAAGTTTTTTCAAAATGATCAGACTTCAAAAAAAGTATAGAGGTTCAGATTAATGAAGACCTCCTCCTAGCTTGTTCAGTCAAAGATTTTTAACCAAGCTAAGAAGAGCTCGGGGGCTGCTGTTAGGGATGACAGCATGCCAAGTCTAGCATTGTCATCCGGTATGGCCCGTGGAGGGGGGTTCAGTTCTAACAAGGAATGTTGAGTCCTTATCGGGTAACTGAATCCTGGATATAGTATGTAAAGATTTGTTTGTTCTAGAATCCATGTAATTAGGGAATTAGCACCCGAGTTCGGTAGGCAATGTTAGATCGACTCAGAATAGAGTCCTGGGTTGTTGGGCTCACCTCCTGAGTATATAAAGGAGGCGAGGCATTCCCAAAAGCATCTTATTATTTTTTCTTTCGACGCCTTAAGTCTCTATAGCTTAATTGTGTCATATTGTAAGCTCATCTACCATATTATACACCAAACACTAGATGTAGGGTTATTATCCTCCGGGAGACCCAAACTAGTATAAATCTTTGCTCTTATTTATCAGAGTCGACCATCAGTGAGGAGCCATGGTGCATACCATGGGGATGATGAGTGATTGTCAACGGGGAAAGAAGACGTGAAGCATAGAGAAGTGAAGA
>KE371307.1:298417-321436 GCA_000418225.1 Zizania latifolia
GGTGGAGAGAGGGAAGGGAGAGAAGGTGGAGAGAGAGGTTGGCTTGAGGAAGAAGATACAAAGTGGAGACACAATTTCAAATTTCTGCAATTAGCTCAAAATGCCTCAAGTTTACACTTAGACATGGTAGGTATTTATAGCCCCATGGGTTGAACCAAAGGACTAAAATACCCCTATTCTAGAGTGTTCCAACAGTACTGGCCCGAAGGATAAAAACGTAAAAGATACAGACTCTGGATTATTCGATGACGTGATCAACTTGGCCGTCACGACACCGCTAAATTTTACGGTATACACCACTTTCCGTTTGGTCTTGACGGTTTTAAGCTGAAGCCGTCAAAGCGTCCGGTGCCCCCGACCGTGCACCCGGATTGGGCCAATCTGACCCAGCGACTCCTCTTCAGCCCCGCGGTCGGACCCCCGTGTACCTGAGTCGCACCGATCAGCATCACACCGGATCAACCCTCGCCGCTTCAGCTTCACGCACCCGGATTGGACCGGACGCCTCCGCGACCCCTCTGCCCGGCCGACGCCTGTCCATGTACCTGAGTCGCACGACAGCTCCGTCACGGTCGAGTCTTCTCATCCTCTTCTTCACATCATCTCCCCGGTTGACAAGCACTCATCACCTCATGGTGGCTACCATGACTCCTCAAAATCTGAGGCTAGAACCTAACCCTTGCATCCCGATTTACCCGATTGTGCTGCTCCGATCGCCGGATTTCGCCCTCGCCAGAAATCCCCAATTTCCCCCACCGATCGCCGCCCATCGCCGGCCCCCGCTCAAGGTATCTCCATTCTCTGATTACTTTGTACCATAGCACCATAGTAGTCCATAGATCGTGTTCCTAGCTTTGGTTAGGGCCGTAGGCCACCGTAGCTCACCGGCGACGAACTCCCCCTTTCCGCCGTTTAGTTCACCTTCGCTGGCCAAATAGGAGCACCCATAGGCTAATACGTGTGCACTAGTAACCCCATAGTACCTCCTAGATGGTTAAATCGAGCCCCGATGGCCGATCGGAGCTCCACCGTCGCCATTAGCGTCGCCAACCCAAACTGTCATTGTTGCAACCGTGAGCTCAAACCATAGCTTTAATCCTTAATCCCTCTGTTGGATTGATTCATCTAGCTCTAATTTAGCTCCCTATGAAATTTTGTGCTGATCGGTGCATCGAGGAGAGAGATCGATGGCGGAGAAGTCCTAACCGTCCACTGCTTCTTCCTCCTCCCACCACGCATGCGAGCGCTCTGCTCCGTGTCTCTGACCGGGTGGGCTCGCTCGTCAGCCACGTTGCGCGTCGGTGCCACCAACCTCTTGGTCCTGCGTGTCAATCCCGACAGCCTGGGCCCACGTGTTAGCAGCTGCCGCCGCGTGAACATGTGCGCATCCCATGCGTCGCTCTGCGCTACGCCGGTAGGGCCGACCAGTTCATCGCAGATGCACAATACTGTTTTTGATTTTTCAAAAATCATTTCTGTTGGCCCATTTGCGCAGTAACTTTTATTTATTTCTAGAAAATTGTAGAAAATTCATTTTAACTCCGATTAGCTCCGTTTAAATTTCTAAAAAAATTATAAAATTATAAACTTTATCTTAGGACTAGGTAAAATTATTTTCTCAAAGTGCTTGAATGTTTTACTTATGCAATGTTATTTCTTTACGCTATAGTAGTTGGACCCGAAGACTCGCAAGACATCGACTCTGAAGATCCCTACAATTATCTGGAGCAAGGCAAGTCCCCTCCTTTGATCATGTTGATCCCATATTATTAAATTACATTTTACTATATGCATGATTAGGACACACGCACACATACACTTTAACTACATCGATCGCCCGTGCGATTAAGTCGAGTAAAACCTAAAAGTTGTTTCACCTAGACTTCCTTTGTGATGTTGTGCTTGTATGCCTTTGATAACCTTGATGATTAATACAACTTCATCCTAGTATTGTGATAGGTTGTATGAAATCAAAACATGTATTTAAACTTTTTACATATTTACATGCTTTCATATACCTTGTTTGTGAAATATTGAGTGATTGCGTGTGGGATGAAAAATTGAGATTTGGAAAAGTATTTCAAAAACAATACCAAGTACCAATGGTGTTGAAAACAAAGGAAAAGAAGGGTTTTGGGTAAAAACTTGTCATGTGGGATCGCCGCCTTTGTGGCCTGGTTTCATATGACACGTAAGGACCGATTCCTTGGAGAACTACATCATGCACCACAATCGTGTAACCTTACGGGTATCATGGCTCTGCCCCTGGTTTAGTAATTAGTAGACTTAGGATAGCCTATATTTGCCAGGGACGAGGGATCGCGAAGGTGGTTCTTGTTTAGAAAATTTACCCATGTGGCGGCCCTAAGGGGTGTTTGCGAAATGTGTGACAGAGGTTGAGCACCTGTGGGATTCCTGAGGATAGGAGTCGAGGACTGCCTATTCCTTGGTCGCAGACCCGTTTTGGCAGCAATGCAGTATCCTAGGTTGGCTTAAGAAAGGCCTTGTCACGAACCTCCTCTACTACGGGGTAGAAGGAGTAAGCTCGTGTCGTAAGGATAAAGAGTACACCTTCAGCAGAAGTATAATCTGTTCAAACAGCCATGCCCATGATCATGGGAGCATGCACTGATGACTTGCCCATGCGTAGTGTTTGGTTGGTTTTGCAAATAAATACCTTTGTGGAATGGGAAGTGTTACCAGAGTACACCTGTGTATGGCCAGCCTTAGTGGTCGGCAATGAGCCTGTGTGGTTCAAGAAGTCGAGAGGCTTCGTAGTGAGAGGGTGAGGAATCAACCCTAGATGGAGAGATAAATCATTTTGTAAAAGATAATTTGAAAGATTAAGATAAGAAGAGAAAGTGTAAGAAAAAGGTGTGGAAAGGTTTTGTTATGGAAAAATGATTGATGAATTGAGAAAATTGAAGGATTATTATGGAAAAAGGACTGGCGATGGATCAAGCTGGAAGGACTTGTGGAGAAAAGAAATGCGATTTTGAACACCAGGTTCGCCCGAGAAAAACTTGATCAATAAATTTTATTTACTTTTATTTTGTGATTGAGGTTGGGACCTCGATCAAAAAGGGTACACTTAGAATTTTACCATGCATGTCTTTGTTCAAATTAAACCATAAGCCATCCTTGCCCCCTAAAGCATCTATATACATTTTCGGGACTTGTTGAGTACACCTATACTCATTCCCCCTCATCACATCTAGACTATGAAGACCCTAAAGAGGAGAACTACGCCGCTGCCATGGAAGATGAAGGAGTTGCAGAAGAAGAATACCGTGAAGAGTAGGGTTCCGGTCCTAGTTCTCAACTAGGAGTAGTATTATTGTTTTGAATAAACGATGTTGGCTTCCACTGTTGAACATTGATGTAATGACTAATTGCTGCGAGGTATACCTCTTACGGCGTTTGTAATAAATTTCGATACTAAGTGTTGCCATGATCTACCGACAAATTGATGAAATATCAGAGATGATGTGGAATCGTTTGTAAAGTGACCCTTTACCTCGTATTAACCTAGTCTATATGGGGCGGGGCGTCATAATTTTATATTCATCTTTCACAACATGGAGCCATAGACATATATTTAATTGTGCATTATGCTTGAAATACATCATGACTTAGAAATTATGTGTTATTTTCATACATCATTATATCTCCATGGTCATGCTCTTTTAGTGCACATGTTATTATCACAATTACTTCAATCATAATGAATATATATGTGTTGATAGAGATTATAAAAACATTATATGTTGAATATAGTGAAACTAATGGCTCTCGAAAAGAGCAAAATCTTTTACATGGTGTATGTAGTAAATACTTAGTGATGCATGAGAGTTTAAAGTTTCTGGCTTTAAACCGAAGAATCTCAAGATTAAGAAGACTTCACCAATAATCTTTGTGATATTGAAGAAGTTAAAGTTGAACCACCATCACAAGTGCAATACCCAATAATTCATCAAAGTGTTCAAGAGACTACTTATCCAACAATATTCATAGATACTTTTTATAGAGGGATGAATAAATCTCTTAAGGATTTAAATTGGGTAATGACTATATAATAAGATCTTTCAAAGAAACAAAGCGTGATTCTTCGTGGAAAAACCATACAAATATGATTCAAATCAAATAGGTCTTAAATAATAATCAAGAAGGGATTCTCACATTTGGTTCACATGTAAAGATGCAAATGAATGTCAAGTAATAGAAGTCAAGTGTAAAGAATCAAGCTCAAGATAAGTAGAGTGGTAAATTCATATGAATTCAAAATCCTCCACCTGAAGGTAACTAGATTTTAATTCATGCATATGTTTCATCTAAATCAAAATCTTATCTATGATTGCATAAGCATATTTTTGTACAACTAGTACCATAAATATTTTTCACATACTCCATATGTACATGTCCCTTTGCCTCACGATATCGATCGAGCACAAGGTGATATTTACGTCATTCTATCAATAGCTCGATCCTCTCTCGATCTCTATATTGGATTATAACCTGTGATTAAATCTTTAATCATGTCGGTATGGCCATGCACTTCTATAATCCATTACATCGATCTCCATGTTGCCTCTAGGATATAATGCTAACAATCTCCGACTTGCACTAGAGTCAACTATGTAGATATCTAATACCCATAGACCTAGTATATGCCTCATGCTTGGGCTGCAGGAGGGGCTTTATCAACGGATCTGCAATATTCAGATCAGTTTGCACTTTGCATATCTTCACATCTCCCCTATCCACTATCTCACGGATCAAATGATATCGCCAAAGTATATGTTTGGACTTCTCGTATGACCTAGGCTCCTTTGCTTATGCAATAGCACCACTATTATCACAATAGAGATCTATCGGACTAGAAGCACTAGATATTACACCAAGCTCAGAAACAAATTTCTTTATCCAAACAGCTTTCGAAGCTGCTATGTACTCAGTTTCTATTGTAGAGTCAGCTACCGTCTCTTGCTTAGAACTCTTCCAGCTCACTGCTCCACTGTTAAGGCAGAAAATGGATCTAGATTATGGACTGTAATCATCTTTGTCTATTTGGAAGCTTGCATCGGTGTAACCACTTATAACGAGCTCTTCCTTACCTCCAAAAACTAGGAACATATCTTTAGTTCTTTTCAAGTACTTTAAGATGTTCTTTATAGCTATCTAGTGACTCTCACCTAGATCTGATTGGTATTTGCTCGTTATGCTCAAAGCATATAAGACATCTGGGCGTGTACATAACATGGCATACAAAATGGATCTAATTGCCGAAGCATATGGAATCACATTCATCTTATCTCGCTCATCAGATATACTTGGACACTAAGTCTTGCTGAGACTTATGCCATGTGACATCGGCAAGAAACCTTTCTTGGAGTCCTATATGTTGAACCTCTTCAACACCTTGTCAATGTACGTATCCTAGCTTAATCTAATTAGCCTCGTTGATCTATCTCTATAGATCTTGATACCAAGAATATATGCTGCTTCTCCTAAGTCCTTCATAGAGAAACTATTTTTCAATGATGACTTAACAGACTCTAGCATAGGTATATCATTTCCGATCAACAATATGTCATCTACATATAAGATTAGAAATACAAGTGCGCTCCCACTAGCCTTCTTGTAAACACAAGGCACTTCTTCGTTTTTTATTAAACCAAACCCTTTGATCACATCATCAAAACGAATATTCTAACTCTGAGATGCCTGCTTCAATCCATAAATGGATTTGTAGTTTGCATACCTTTCTAGCTGATTGTAGATCGATAAAACCTATCGGCTATGTTATGTACACATCTTCACTTAGGTTTCCATTAAGGAAAGCTATTTTGACATCTATCTGCCATATTTCATAATCAAAATATGCAGCAATCGCTAGAATGATCCAAATAGACTTTAGCATTCGATAAACAAGATGGTTTCATCATAATCAACACCTTGAATCTATTTAAAACCTTTTGCCACCAATCGTGCTTTTATAGATGTGAACATTTCCATCTATGTCTATCTTCTTTTTAAAAACCAATTTAAACTCGATGGTTTTTACACCATCGGGTGGATCAACCAAGTTCTAAACTTGATTGGTGTACATGGATTCAAGCTCGGATCTCATGTCTCCAAGCCTTTTCTCAGAGTCTGGTCCCACCATCGCTTCTTCATAGGTCTTAGGCTCATCATTGTCCAACAACAATATATCCCATTCCTGAGCGGTCAAAAACATGATCCTCTGAGGTGCATGTCGTACCCTCTCTGACCTACGTGGTGCAATATGTTCTTCAACATTTTGATTATCCTATTGTGGTTCTCTAAGAATCGAAATATTTTCAGGTGTTTCTCAAACTTCTTCGAGATGCACCGAGATCCCACTAACCCTTTTTGAGAGAAACTCTTTCTCCAAGAATACACCAAGTCGGGCGACAAACACTTTGCCGAGTTCCTTATTATAGAAACAATATCCTTTGGTTTCCTGAAGATACCCTATAAAGCAGCACTTATCGGATTTGGGAGTAAGCTTATCTGATTGTAAATATTTTACATAAGCTTCACAACCCCAAATTTTAAGAAAAGATAGATTAGGACGACGTCCTGTCCATATCTCATATGAAGTCTTTTAAACCGACTTTGATGGAACCCTGTTTAATGTGAAAGGCGTTGTTTCAAGAGCATATCCCCAGAAGAATAATGGAAGATTACTTGGGCTCATCATTGATCGGACCACATCTAATAAGGTACGATTTCTCTGCTCAGAAACCCAATTCCACTGAGGTGTTTCGGGTGGAGTCAATTGTGGAACAATTCCGTAATCTTTAAGATGATTACCAAACTCAAGGCTCACGTATTCTCCTTCATGATCCGATCGTAGAAACTTGATTGTCTTTTCTAAATGATTTTGTACTTCATTCTTGAATTCTTTTGAACTTTTTAAAGGACTCTGACTTATGCCTCATTAGATAGATATACCCATATCTACTAAAGTCATCGGTAAAAGTTATGAAGTATTAAAAACCACCTTTGGCTATTAAGCTCATTGGTCCACACACATCAGTATGTATGAGTGCCATTAAGTCACTCGCCCTCTCACTCTGACCTATGAAAGGTGCTTTTGTCATCTTGCCAAGTAAACAAGATTCACATGTCTCAAATAATTCAAAATTAAAAGAGTCGAGAAGACTATCTTTATGGAGCTTCTCTATGTGTCTCTCAATTATATGACCTAGGTGACAATGCCAAATAAATGTGGGATTCAAATCATTAAGATGTTGCCCTTTTGTATTAATGTTATAGAAATGAGATTATTCAGGATTTAAAACGTATAATCTATTCGCTAACGGAATATGACAATAGAACATATCTCTAAGATAAACTAAACAACCATTATTCATTGATCTAAAGTCATAACCTTCTGCTTGCAAACATGAATCAAAAATTACGTTTTTAGACAGAGATGGAACACAATAACAATTATTTAATTCTAAAACTAATCCTGAAGGTAGAGACAATAGCATGGTATCGACAGCAACAGCAGCAACTCTTGCCCCACTGCCCACGTGAAGATCCACTTCGTCTCTAATCAAACTTCTACTTCTTCTCAACCCCTGCAATGACTTGCAAATGTGAGCCACTGATCCGGTATCAAATACCCAAGAATCAGTAGATGAATTAGTAAGATTGATCTCTATAACATTTATCCCTGAAGCGGAGGTCATACATCCCTTCTTCTTGAGATCCTCCAAGTACTTCTTGTAGTTCCTTTTCCAATGACCTGGCTCCTGATAGTAATAGCACACTACATGTTGAGCCACCCCTTTCTTGTCCTTCTTGGTCTTAGAATTGCTCGTGATCTTATTGGGAGTCAACTTTCTTTTGACCATACATTTCTTGACACGGGGTTTTTTCTTGCCTTTTTGCAGCATCATCACATGATTGCTATTTCTCATAATGCTCTCCTCGGTGGTTTTCAGCATCCCATGTAGTTTTGTTAAGGTTTTGTCCATGCTATTCATATGATAATTGAGTATGAACAATTTAAAACACGATGGCAGGGATTGAAGAATCAGATCAGTAGCCAACTATTGGCTAAGAGGAAAACCAAGTTTTTCTAGACTCTCAATATAGCCTATCATTTTGATAACATGGGGAATGATGAGATTCCCTTCAGCAAGCCTACATGCAAACAAGAATTTTGTGGTGTTGAACCTCTTGACACTCGCTTGGTTCTTTAACATATGTCCATGTTATTGAGTCGGTATCTCCATAACCATGATCTATGAGATATGATCATCAATCAACAAACATGCCGATCTCAGTCATATCTGTTCCATATATGACCTATATCCGATCAAAGATTATTTAGAAATAGTCACATTATGAGTCTCATGAACAAATCACGTATTTGTTGATCCATAATGACAATCTATTTCAAGGAACAGTAACTTTATTTCATAAACATACTATATCATGTACAACATCTCCATGTTGCCTCTAGGGCATAATGCTAACAATAGGAAACCCATTTATACTCGATGGTTTTTACACCATCGGGTGGATCAACCAAGTTTCAAACTTGATTGGTATATATGGATTCAAGCTTGGATCTCATGGCTTCAAGCTATTTCTCAGAGTCTGGTCCCACCATCGCTTCTTCATAGGTCTTGAGCTCATTGTTGTCTAACAACAATATATCCCGTTCCTAAGTGGTCAATAACATGAACATCTCAGGTGCATGCCGTACCCTCTCTGACCTATGTGGTGCAATAGGTTCTTCAACACCTTGATTATCTCGTTGTGGTTGTGTGGGAGTTGAAACATTTTTAGGTGTTTCTCAAACTTTCTTGAGATACACCGAGCTCCCACTAACCCTTCTTGAGAGAAACTCTTTCTCTAAGAATATACCATGTCAGGTGATAAACACTTTGATGAGTTCCTTGTTATGGAAACAATATTTTTTGGTTTCTCGAGGATACCCGATAAAGAAGCACTTGTTGGATTTTGGAGTAAGCTTATCGGACTGTAAACGTTTTACATAAGCTTCACAACCCTAAATTTTAAGAAAATACAAACTAGGATGTCGTCCTTTCCATATATCATACGGAGTCTTTTCAACCGACTTTGATTGAACCTTATTCAGCGTGCAAGCGGTTGTTAAAATTTGAGTGCAATTACCCTAAAAGTTTCGTATTGAAGTCTAGTTTCTTGTGTTAAAATTTTAGATCAATCTGATTTATATTTAAAGTTACGCTCGTTTTACCGTACCTTGGTCAAGCTATTTTCAGCTCTCGGGAGTGTCCTCGGGAAATTTGCTGAGTCTTCGAGAAAGCCCTCGAGAAATTCGAGAATTCCTTAGGAAATTTCTTGAGTCCTTGGGAATTTCAATCTAGTCAGGGATTTTGCTGATTGGTCAGGAATTAGCTTTCTGATTTTGTTTTTAGGGTTGATTTTAGGGTACTGCAACCATTCACCCCTCTCTGGTTTTCATGGTTAGCGTATTTTGAATTGTTTGAAACAAGCACCTAGAGCATGATATGATAGGTTGAAAACTTTTCTGCTTGAAAAAGATTTTGTTATGGAAAAAATAGATAAAACTTTATTTCTTTTCAAGCAAGGAAATGATCAACTTTTTGTACAGATTTATGTGGATGATATCATATTTGTTTTTTTATCTCACTCTTTGGTTTCTAAGTTTTCTAAGACTATGTGCAAAGAGTTTGAGATGAGTATGATGTGCGAGTTGACGTACTTTTTGGGACTACAAATCAAGCTAACAAAAGATGGCACTTTTGTTCATAAGAGTAAGTACACCAAGGATCTTCTTCGGTGTTTTGATATGAAAAATTGCAAGCCGATTTCCACACTTTTGGGAGCTACTTCTACTTTGGATCCTGATGAGTATGGTGAGCCTGTTGATCAAAAAGAATATCGCAACATGATCGGTTCACTTTTCTGTTTCACTGCATCAAGGCCGGATATTCAATTTTCTGTTTGTCTGTACGCACGATTTCAAGCTTCTCCTCGTTCTTCACATCGTCAAGCTATCAAATATATACTCAGGTATCTCAAGTTTGCTCGAGAATTTGGTATATGGTACTCCACTTCCTCAAGTATTAGTTTAAGAGCTTTTTCTGATACTGGTTTTAGAGGTTTAAGAATTGATAGAATGAGTACTAGTGGTACATGTCATTTCTTGAGAACATCACTTGTTATTTGGTCATCTAGAAAATAATCTTTCGTTGCACAATCCACTGCCGAAGCTAAATATGTTGCTGCTGCTAGTTGTTCCTCATAAGTTCTTTGGCTTATTTCTACACTTAAGAATTATGAGCTTAATTGTGATCGGGTTCCACTTTATTGTGATAACACAAGCGCTATAAATATTGTTAAGAACCTGGTGCAACACTCTAGAACAAAGCATATTGATATTCGATATCGTTTTCTTAGAGATCATGTGGAGAAAGGTGATATTGTGCTTCTTTTTATTGACACTGAGTTATAATTGGCAGACATTTTCACTAAACCTTCGGATTCTTCTTGCTTTGCTTTTCTTCTAGGGGAATTGGGCATTGTTCATCTAATGGGCTTGTTTTGAGGGGGAGTTTGCTTTTTTATTTGTATCATAATGCATTCATATTTATCTTTGTGCATTGTTTTTTTCGAATAAAAAAATAAAAAAGAAGAAAACATAGAGCTTTGATTTTTACCTTCAGTTATTCTATGTGCTTGCTAGCGATATCTTGTGAAATTGATAGATCACTAGTCTTATTTTCATGTCTTTTAGTCTTTTTATGAGTCTATGACATAGTTTTTGAGGGATATAACGCATGATACATAAACATTCAAGTAAAAAATAAAGAAATATGTTGTGCTGATCTAGTGGCTAGTTTGAGTTAAATATGCTTATATATGTTCTAGCTATGTTTATTTCACCATGATAGTGCTTTCAATTTTAGTACTGGCAGTACTATAGATCGTGCAAAGTCAAAACAATGAAATCTGAATAAAAAAGGGAAAAAGTGCGCAAAAGCATAGAAAGTACAAAAAGAAAAGAATATGTGCAAAAGCACAGAAAAATCTGCATTCGTGAAAAATGTTTTGCCTAGGCCGTCTTATGAGACTACTTATCATTGTACTTTGATATAAACTTGGAGATGATCATAGATGACCAGACGATTGAAATATGGACTGTTTGTGTGTGCAAGATCCACACAATAGGTCATGTGACCAAAGTTCAGGTGGCAACATCTGTCTCTAGATCAGTGGTCGCTGTGTTGAGATAGGCACTTGTGAAAATTTCATACAGAAGATGCATATATCAATTCTGAAATTTTCAATGACAATAAATTGCACTTTTAAGATATCTAAGCACTGTTTTGATTTTGTGAACTCAGCTAAATTGTGTGTGAGGTATTTCTCTTAGATTGGTCCTAGCGAAAGCCAACATTATAAATCTTTAAAATCATTCAATTTTAGTGCTGATTTGAACTTGAGAATTGTGCCTTAGTATCATCTTGAGGCTTTTAGGCTTGATTGTGAGCTGGTTGATCTTTTTATTTCATTTGTGTTGCAAACCTTGTCACGTGGATTATTTTAGGTACACTTCAAAGCTCTTAAATCAAGAAATCAAAAAAAATTGTGTTCTCATGATAATTTCTCTCTTTTGCTTCACTTGATGAAATCATTGTTAAAGGGGGAGAAATATTTAGGGGAGAAATTGGAGAGAAATTAGTTTTTGATGAAATCATTGTCTTTTACAATCAATTTTCGAGGGAGATTTCTTTATCGTTCTTTGAAAAAACCTTAGGGGAGAAAAACTTGTGCTTGTGCTCATGCTTTCGAAAATCAAAAATTTCTTCATGCTTTCTAATGGTGTTGCCAATGTGTTTATCAAGAGGAAGATTGTGATTTCATATGTATGATCATTGATAAGTGATGAATAAATTGGTTTGATGTTGATATGTGATGCACAAATTAGTTTTAATTGGTTTGAGTGGTCAAGCACTTTGGTCGAATTGTCGAGCACTCTTGTCTGGCACTGAGCACTTAGCCTCGAGGATACTCAGCCCTCGAGAGTTTTCAGTACCCGAGAAATTTTAGCACTAATTATTTTGGATCACTCGGATTTTTGCTGTTCGAGTCAGATCATATGCTTTAATTGTTTATTCAAGAAATACATAATGTTTGATTGGAATGATTGAGTCAAGTTAAAAAGAACTTGTGCTCGGGTAGGGATGGCAATTTTGCCCGCGGATCTTGGTACCCTACCCGATAGGTACGGGTTTAGGTTTAAAATTATGTCCATGGGTTCACGGGTTTCGGTACCCGTTTAGTGTCAGGTTGGACACAGGTTTAGTTTGAAACCCACGGGTACCCGCGGGTTTACCTGATTAAATTTTTTTTTAAAATTTAGCCCAAACCAATAGCGGCTTCCTTTCTTCATTTTGATGGGCCACCAGCCCACTGAGCACACGATCATTACCCCACAAATCCCACCACGCACCAGACTTCATTTTCACGACTACTGCTGCTAGCCTCTGCACCAAGCTATAGCTTCCTCACACATTCCGCTGTGCTGCCACTGCTACGGTGTCTCTCCGCAGAGCGCCGTTCCGCATAAGATGCAGCACCGCCTGCTGCCTGCATGAGAATCTCGTGCCCCAAGCACCACTGAAGCGGCAGACTCCTCAAGCACCACCGCAGATTCCACGTCGTGCCACCGATCCAGGAGGGTCTCATCACCATCGTTGAGATGGGCATTGCAGAGGCTTCACTCCTGGCAGATCCATAGATCCATCGTTGCCCATTGTCGATCCACCATCGCTCATCGTCGATCGGCCGTCCCATGTCACCGCATCGCCGTCGCCCATCGTGGATCGGCCGTCGCGCATAGCTGTGTCGCCCATGTCACCGATCTGCTAAACCCACGGGTTTCCCGTCGAGTTTCAGGTACCCGATGGGTTCGGGCATGGGTTTGGTTTGAAACCCATGGGTTTCGCGGGCGTGGGGTTTAAGAAGGTTTCGTGGGTTTAGTTCCTGGGTGGGTTTTGACTAAACCTGATGGGTTGAGACATGTTGCCATCTCTATGCTCAGGAAAGGGTTTCTTGGTTTGTTCATGTGTAGACATTACTTGAGGGTGAGTCGTGGTCGATGACTGGATCAGAACTAGGCTCAGGGAGAAGCTGAGGTTTAGAACGGTCGAGGATGTCATGCGAGATGCTTGGGCTAGAGGATGCTGCACGTGAAGATGAGGTTTCCAAATGACGTACATAAGATATGTGCGAATATAGAAAGAGAGATTTCCATATGCCATAGGCAGGATGTGTCCAGATATGGAAAGAAGGCAAATTTAGAAGGAGATACGATTTGTTGGATTCGTAAGAGATATGGTGGCAGCCATGACGGACTATAAAAAGATTAGTGGGGAGAGCAAAATAGATGTACGAGGAACAAGAGAAAAATTAGGGTTTAGCCTTTTGCTCTCTATCTAGAGCTTTGTTTGTGATTTGGTATGGGGTGCTTTGGATACACCTTATAAACACTCTTATGCAATAAAGATTTATCTTTAAGCATCGAGTAGTGTGGTATCATGTTCTTTCTTCTTAATGTTCATTGGTTTGCATCGTTTTGGCTTATTCTGTGATTTCACTTTTACTTACGATTTAATTTAAATTGATTCATCCAAAACCTTGCTAGAACATTGAGAAAGAGATCTGCAAAGTTTCATTGGTTGATTCCTCCTATATTATAAGTAATTAAGGTTTTAATTTTTGGATTGGATCTGTTCTGTTTTTACGCTGCAGCAAATATCTAGGATCATAACTTTTGATTGGGAACTCCGATTTGAGTGAATTCACCTGAGAAAGTTTCGTATTGAAGTCTAGTATCTTGTTTTAAAATTTCGGAATAATCCGAATTACGGTTTTAAAGTTACGCTCATTTTACCGTACCTTGGTCTGGCTGTTTGCAGCTCTCGGGACTGCCCTCGGGAAATTTGCTGAGTCCTCGAGAAAACCCTCGGGAAATTCGAGAACTCCTCGGAAAATTTCCTGAGTCCTCGAGAATTTTAGTCTGGTTGGGGATTTTGTTGATTGGGTAGGAATTAGCTTTCTGATTTTGTTTTGGGGTTTGATTTTGGGTACTGCAACCATTCACCCCCATCTAGTTATCGTGGTTAGCGTATTTCGATCTTACAACTTCATATTCCAATGACCTAGTTCCTTGCAGTAAAAGCATACTGCATCTTGAGCTACCCTTTTCTTGACCTTTGTGGTATTTGAATTGCTCACTATCTCATCAGGAATCAACTTCCTCTTGACCACACATTTCTTGAAACGGGATTGTTTCTTGCCCTTCTACAGCATCAATACATAATTGTTGTTTTTCTTAATCCTTTCCTTAGCAGTTTTCAGCATCCCATACAGTTTCGTCAAGATTTTAATCATGCTATTTATATGATAATTCAGTATGAACGATTCAAAACTTGATGGTAGGGATTAAAGAATCAGATCAGTAGCCAACTCTTGGCTAAAGGGAAAACCAAGCTTTTCTAGACTCTCAATATAGCCAATTATCTTAATAACATGGGGACTGACGGGATTCCCTTCAGCAAGCCTACATGCAAATAAGGATTTTGATGTGCTGAACCTCTCGACACTCGCTTGGTTCTCAAACATGCCACACGGACCCACAATCATATTGTAAGCGTTTGTGTTCTCATTTTGCTTCTGAATCTTAGAGGACATTATGGTAAGCATGAGACAGCTCACATTAAGACAATCATTACTGTGCTTCTCATAAGCACGCCATGCAGCCACAGTAGCATTAGCAGACAAGTCATTAGGACAGGGACTTTAAAGCATATACTATTTTCTTTCTTGTTTGAGAACAAATCTCAAATTTCTATACCAATCCATAAAGTTTGTTCTATTAAGCTTTTTTCTCTCAAGGATTGATCGCAAATTAAAAGAACTAGACGTAGTAAAGGCTGACATGATCTATAACATAGATATGCAAAGTTTAACACATATGTTTATGTTAATCTTTTATTAAACTATTTAACAAAAGATTCTCCCACTATGTTTTTGGAAACCAAAACCTCCCTCTAGGTTACATAGCAGGTCAGGTCCTCGTTTCGCTAACTCCTACTGAGATTTGGCATCACTGCTAGAAATTAATGACACAGTGAGATTTGGCATCACTGCTAGAAATTAATGACACAGGGTAAACAACACATTGCTAATCACAGCTCCATGTTACTCCTGTTTGTTGGGTTAGCATCACCATGCTCTGGCCCCAACCTTATGCCCTAAGGTCTAAAACTATTTTGATAACCTTATTAAGCAAACCAAAAGCTTCTGCATATAGATGTCCGACATCTATCCCAACTAACAATTATAATTGCCGGCACTCTGCTTTGATAGACCCACCAAACAATTTTCACAACCATGTTGGGTTCAATAATTGGAAAGGCATGAACACTTAATTTTTCTTGAGGGATACTATCCTATCATAGCAACATATCGCATCTGACATTGCATGAAAGTAAGATAAAAAACATCACAGATAAACATATTTAACTATGAAGTAGTATGGCCCAATCCAATGGTGATCTCCATCTCCATTAGTGGTATAGATGATCTTCATCCTCCACATCACTCCTTTGGGCTACCATACTTGAAATTATGCAATCTTATGTCTAGACTACCATAACTAGAAATAAAAGATTACAAATCAAGTATCTAGGTCGACATGCAGGTCACAAATACAATAGAGACAGCTATCCAATAGCTGAAAATAATGGCATGCAAACCATGCATAACAGTTACATGCATCACATACATCTCTTACAAATTATATAGGACCATGCCATTCACATCATTCTCTGCAAAAATAAGTTAGACGTAGAATCACATTCTAGCTAACGATGTGAACCAGAACTCTATACAAGGCGCTCACACACGGCGGTTTGATCTATGAAGTTTCTATGGAAAAACTGCTCGGGGCAAACAATTTAACCCGATCCGAGACAACCTCTTGGGAACCAGTTTTTCTTTAGCTGATGGGGTCGGCCAGGTGGTCAGGCAATGCATTTGGGAGTCGGTGACATCAGTCGGGAGGCACCTGAGGCAGTTGAATCCGTAACCTACTTGGATTGCGATACGTGTTTACATCTGATGCAACAACCTACCGCAATTCAAGTATTACGATCCAATCTATAGCTACCCCATAGACCGATTGATCTCATCAACCCATGCTGCTAATGGATTCATCACATGAACCGATCGAACTAGACTACAATAGATCTAATGTACTACAACTGCACATCAACTATATTCACTGATTTAGATCACAATCTATGCAAGATGGCTCTGATACAACTGTTGGGGAACGCGGAAGCTACGCTAGCCAAAAACAAAAATTTTCTACCACACATGCTAGGATATCTTGCTAAGAGAGGGACCATAGATCGTTACTTTGGGCATACAGTGCAGCGGAAGGTGAGTTGGAGTAGCGAGCCGATCTAACTCGAGCGTGCCGAGGTGATCGGGAAGCCGATCAACGTCCTCAAGAAACCAATCAGTGTCCTCGAGAAGCCGATCAGTGTCCTTGAGAAGCCGATCAGTGTCCTTGAGGAGCCGAGGACTTCTCCTCCTTCAAGCCAATGACATCACCGATCTAATCAGCGATGTCGATATTGATGTGAAGCAGTAATGCAACGCCTCTACTGGTATCCACACATCTAGGGTGGGAACGCTGGCCGATGGTGTACTAGCACCCAGGCGGTCGGCGAGATGGTCGGGCTCAAGAGGTGGTAGCTAGGGTTTGTTCTCGGGGTTAACAACTTAGCACACGGACGCATCAACATGCGATTAGCAAAAACGAATAGCTTCCCTGTGCCCTACACCCTCTCATTTATATAGACGTCCTAGCTTGGGACCTCCTAGGCCCAACTAGGATTCTACTCAGATCTCCATCCGATCTGTTCAGATCTCTATCTAAAACTGTTTGGATCTCTATCCAAATAAAGCCCAATTCGAATCCTATTCGAATCCAATGTTCCAACCCGTTAAGTGTGTGACTCTGTAGGTTCATATATAGCTTGGTTAACATATGAAAACTCCTTTCCATACTCCATTAATAGCGGCCTCTAGCAAAGTATATTAACCTAAGTATATGTAAAGATCATATCGATTAAACCTTGTAATGTTCCATATGTACTATCCCTTTGCCTCACGATATCGATCGAGCATAAGGTGAGATTTGTACCATCCTATTAATAGCTCAACCCTCTCTCGATCTCCGTATTAGATTATAACATATGATTAACTCTTTAATCACATCAGCATGGCCATGCACTTCTATAATCCATTACATCGAGAGGTCTAGAGATATCTCTCCCATAAGGAGGGACAAATTTCATCTTGATTATTCATATCCCACTACATGTTTCATAGCATATCCGATAACTACTTTTATAACTACCTAGTTATGGAGTAGCGTTTGGTAGTCCTAAAGTAAGCTACTATGTGTGTTTAGAACCATGATGATCTCAGGTCTAAGGAGTTTACATAAACACTACTAAGACCTACTGATGACATATAGGATCTCAACAGTATCTTATAGTGAGTCTATCCAACATATGTTCTCCAACATACGTCCATGTTATTGAGTTGGTATCTCTATACCCATGATCCATGAGACATGATCATCAATCAATGCACATGCCGATCTCAGTCACATCTATTCCACATATGACTTATATCTAATCAAAAATTATTTAGAAATAGTCAGATTATGAGTCTCATGAACAAATCATGCATTCGATGACGATCTATTTCAAGAAATAGTAACTTTATTTTATAAACACAGTATTCTAGGTACAACATCTCTATTTTGCCTCTACGGCATAATGCTATCATTCACCCCCTGCTGACGCCATCAATCAGGATTTCCTTTAGAGAAATAATTCAATATTGCGTCATAATTCGATTTTAATTTCAGAAAATGTAGAACAGTACCCTAAACTTCAAAACTTCATAACTAATTCATCCTAACTCCAAATTTAACCATTCAAATTACATAATTTTTCTAAAATTGAGCTCTACCCAATAAAAATACTTTCACACAGAATGGTTGATCTTATGTACTGTTTTTATTCATTTGAATTCCTTTTGTACTATGTATAGTTTCTGAAGTCCCTGAAGAGCCTATATTTGTCGAGGAAGCGCCTATTTTCATCCATGTTCAGCAAGGCAAGTCATTTAAGTACTTTTATTGAACACGTTGAGCCTATATTTAAAGCTATGATTTACTTCAAAATTTTATTTATTTTAGAATGTCATCGGGAAGGGTATGAACCTGCTTGTATAGCCCCCTACTGTTTTAACCCACTCCTTGATTACCTTGGGACTAATAATTTGACTAGAATTAAATCCTTATTATGATTTTTCTGGAATGCCTAGGATTGCTTATCCCTGATTAGTAACTAGATTCACTTAATTATGCTCATTAATTGCTACTTGTACCTTAATGCTGGTTCATTTGTTTAATGTCTATTTGTGAATTGGTTCATTGTTAATTCCACTAAAATTTGACTAAGGTGGGTTCTGAGTATATGGTTTTGCTAGTCATACTCATGACACTTAAGGACCGGTTCACGCGTGACCTATTGCAATGCTTTAACAGCACTTTCCTTAAGCCAGCATGGGTAATGGTCTGACCTATAGCCTAGGGATCACAGGTGGAGCATCGAGACTGCCGGTAGCCCTATACTCTTCGTATTCTCTGCTATTGCTGGATTGGAGCGCTAGGGACATCTATGCTAGGGTTAGGATAGATGGCTACCTAGGGTGCGAAGCTTGGAGGATCTAGATGAAAGGGTCTTATCACAACTCTTTTCCGAGGTACCGTGGTGGTATTAAAGCGCATGGTGACATATTATAGGTCTGTGTCTTGTGAGTAAAGTTGTACACCTCTGATTAGAGTAAAACTATTCGAATAGTCATGTCCATGGTCAAGGGCGGGGCTGCACAACATTTTTCATGATTAGTCCCACTGTTATACAATTAATCTGATGTTTAATTGTGAATAACTTGGTTAGCTCTGGTTTAGAGTGTAAGGTTGGGTTTGGACCTGATGACTTTGGGTAAGAGTTATTCAGTGTGTGGTTAATCTTGTTTTAAGATTTCCAACTTAATTACTTCAACTTTTTAAATTCTACCTTTATGTAAATGTTGTTTTATGCAAAATTAGCCCTATTACACTACCGCAGAAATGATCTTTAGTGATGGAGCTTTACTGATGGATCAATGCTGCGCGTTAGTAATGCACTTATAGTGATGGACTATTTTACACGTGTTAGTAATGATGTAATATTAGTGACGGGTCGTAATACGGCCCACTACTAAAGAGGGGGCACCCCCATTAGTGACGGGTCATGTTGCCACCCGTCACTAAAGAGGGGCACCCCATTAGAGATGGATCGTAGTACCATCCGTCACTATGTAACCTTTAGTGACGCGCGTTATTTTACCCGCGTCACTAAAGAGCCCACAACTCTAAGGCCACCGTTAGTGACGTGTTTTTAGAGATAATCATCACTGATGACAAGTATTTAAGGATCTCAGATTCATCGAGCTCCACACTTATTATGCCCACTCGCCGCCGACTTCACCCTTGTCCCATAACTACAGACCGACCGTAGTTAAGTCCCCAGCCAACGACCGACCGACCACTGCAGCACGCGCGTGACTGGGATTGTGACCCGCACTATTACGTGCTCCGGTGCACCGCCCCGCACCATCGCTAGCACCAACGTCTGGTCGAAAGTATATTTTTTCTCCAATATGAATACACCATTGTATTTTTGTAATTTATATATATATATGTTGAACAAAGTGAAATAAATAGTGAATTACCAACTAATGGATCTTTGATAGTTATGAATTAATTTTGTTGCAAATTTTTATATGAGTAATTATTAGAGTCACGCAACCGATACGTCATCTCCTGTTCAGGAGTGTTGGATTATAATTATGACCGGGCAACTGGTCATATTTATAGGAAGACGCTCCCAAATTGTCCACGCACTTTGGACAGTCTGGGGATGTGCGGCCCATGTAGCTTAATCACGTGGTCCCATACGGTTCCACAGATGGTTTTTGTGGTGTCTCCCTGTTGTTCTCTGGATACACAACCCTCTCGACCCCAAGTCGAGACGTGTATTTGGAGAATAGCGGGAAGATGCTACCAAAATTCCCTCTAGAACTGTATGGGACAACGGGGTCTAGCTACATGGGCCGCACATCACTGGATGGGATTTAGGACCTATCCTTGCCTATTAGTGCCCAAAGCATGCTTTAATTGCCGCAAGTCGTAAACTTGGATATGATGGTTGTTTTTTGATAATTTTGTAGATGCCAACAACAAGGAGCTAGATGTATCTTGATTCTTGTACTTGCAATGAATACTTGAGTGGGTGAAGTCTTTTATGAGTACTGCTAGAGCAGACATGAAAGCTAATGGCAAGACTACAATATGGTGGCCATGCTATGACTGTAAGAATGAGAAGAAGTTTCTAAATTCAGAATATGTCTATGACTATTTGCTAAGACGTGGATTTAAGAAGGGATATCATATATGGAACAAGCATGGTGAAGGAGAAAATGACGGTGAAGTAGATCAGATTGCTAGTAAAGATGAAGGTGGGGCCAGTGATACGGATTACATGAGCGACAATGATATTTTAGGAATTAATAAATATAAGTATACTGATATAGTGGACAATATTGATCAGATGATGCATGATGTGGAGAAACAAGTTGCATATTCTAAAGTAGAGTTTCCCAATTCCAAAAACTTATTTGAGACTAAAAACACCGATCTATCATGGCTGCAAAGAGAAGGACACGGTCTTATACACTGTTCTGACATTGCTACAAATGAAGACGACATACGGATGGTCCAATGTGAGTTTTAAAGCATTACTGAATTTGCTAAGGGACCTGATGCTAGAAGAGAATAAGGTGTCAACCACCGTGTATGGTGCTAAGAAGATCGTATGACCTCTAGGGTTGGACATAGAGAAAATACTTGCATATAGGAATGATTGTGTTTTGTTTTATGGAGAGTATGCAGATCTTAACAGATATCCAACATGAGGGACACATCGATTCAAGAATAGAAAAGATGATGATTAATTGGATGATGGGTGCAAGAGAAGGAAAGTCCTTAGGAAGGTGATATGGTATTTTCCTGTAATCCCCCGTTTGAAGCGAATGTTTGCAAATGCCAATGAGTCTAAATGGCTAAGGTGGCACAAACAAGGTCGTAACAACGACTCAATGATACGACACCCAGCAGATTCTTCTCAATGGAGAACAATTAATGCCACATTTCGATGGTTTGCTAACGATTGTAGAAATATTAGATTTGCCATGAGTACGGATGGCATGAGCCCGTTTGGTAACATGAGCAGTGCGCATAGCACGTGGCCAGTGTTACTGTCTATATACAACCTTTCACCTTGGCTTTATAAGAAGCGTAAATATATCATATTTTTTATCTTGATCTCTGGTCCTAAACAACCTAGCAACGACATCAACGTATACCTCAGACCCTTGGTGGATGATCTGAAAACTCTATGGCATGTAGGTGTTGAGGTTTGGGATGAGAACATCCAGGAGTACTTCCAGCTGCACGCCATGTTGTTTGCCATAATAAATGACCTGTTGGCTCATCGTAACATGTCTAGACAAAGCAAAAAGAAAGATGAATCTTGCCCACAGTGCTTGGAGGAAACATCGAGCACATGGTTGAACTATTCTAAGAAAACGGTATAAATGCGTCATTGATGTTTTCTTCCAATGAAACACCTATACAGAAGAATGAAGCTGTAGTTTAATGGCAACGTAGAGAAAGAAGGATCTCCTAGGCATTTCAGAGGTGCAGAGGAATATGACCAGGTAAAGGGTATAAATCTTGTGCTAGGCAAGCGAAAACGTCCTTCTAACAGTTATGATAGAATGTGGAACGAGAAGTCAATTTTGTGGGAGTTTGAATATTGGAAATACCTGGATGTTCCCCATTCCATCGATACAATGCATGTCAAAAAAAATGTGTGTGACAGTCTCCTCGGAACAATGCTAAATATGCCAGATAAAACAAAAGATCATGAGAATGCTAGAGCGGATCTTGAGGAAATGGGTTTATGACCAGAGCTACATTCACAGCAGATAGATAGAGAAAAGGTCTTGCCAACATCTTGCATCACCCTTTCTAGGAAGGAGAGGGAGGAGTTTTGTAAATTCTTACATAGCATTAAAGTTCCATCAGGTTACTCGTCGAATATCAGCAAACTTATCAATCTGAAGAAGCTTAAGATGGTTAGTGGAATGAAGACTCATGATTGTCATGTGATGCTGACTCAGATGATTGCTGTCGAAATAAGAAATATGTTACTGGTGAGGGTAAGAGAGATGTAGGACCGAAACTAGCGACCAGAGGGGGGTGAATGGACGCAAACAAAAATACAGCGAAAAAATAAAACTCCTGAAACTTGAGTATCGGACTTGCAAGTGACTCGATGGGATTCAGTCCAAGACTAGACAAGTAAAAATCACACCTGGCAAGTCGATACTAAAACTTCAGGTAAAACTTCCTCGAACTTCAGATATCACGCTTGCAAGTGCCCTCGATAAAGCTCAGTACACGACTGTGCTAAAATGGTCCACTTACAAAGCAAGTTAATATGGACTCCTCAGAACTACAACACTTGAAAAGAATCACTTCACCGAGATACAAGTGTATTCCGACAAACCAAAATTCACCTACTAGTGTGACGAGCATTCTATGGAAAATGATACCTCCGAATCACTCAATTTCAAAATATCGAACACTTGGTGAGCTAACACGGTGTCATTTTATCGAACATGCAAAAACACGTTTCGGATCCTCTCAAACAATAACACAAACACTTGACATGCATCACAACTTGGTCACATAGATATCTC